>JAHZNP010000260.1:0-33756 GCA_020615345.1 Triops cancriformis
TTGTAATCAAGAAATCTTACATTACAAAGATGATTGGCATATTACCAAAATACAAAAGCTTGAAAGTAAAAAGTGATGTGCGCTTACTTCTAATTTTCACAGATGACTCTCTATAATAAGGGTGTTCACCAACTAATTTTGAAGCTGTTTGACTACTTTATGGGTGATCGAATTGCCAAGTATTAGGGCCCAAAACAGTAAGTAAATGGAGATATATAACAAGTTTAAGCGCGTTCGTCTGCCAAAGTTTGGTCTTCTTCACTGTAAGAAGGATGATTTAAATGCTAAAATTTGGTCCATTGCTACCCAATTTAAGGGGACAAAAGTCACCAATTTTTAGGGGACGTTAGCACCAGTTTCTTGTTAGCCCGGTATACCAGTATTTGGGGGATGTATGTACCTTTTTCTGGGGCGAGGGACCGACCTCCAGTTTTTGGGGCCAAAGAAGCCCCATTCTGTATCCCACACGTTTTGGGGTCCTTTTCCACCAAAAAGTGGGGGATTTTTTTACTGTGTATCAGTAAAAATGTGTTGAAGTAATTCGGGAAATTGTGTCTTTATGTTACGCTTTAACACACTTGAGTAATAAGAAACAAAAGGGTATTAGCCAAAAACTTTTAGTCGAACTGAAGTTACTGAAATTCTGCAATACTTTGTGACCGGGAATGAAAACGTAAACACACTTCCGCAAATGCCGCCAAACCAATAAAATTACAAGACACTGGTGTTAAGCCGACATTTGTCTCCTGATGGCGATAATGATGATGATTATCGCCACTTCGGTGACAAAAGGTTGTCTGTCACCAAAGGCAGTAGATTTTATTGGGTTTGGAAGCCTTCAACGCCGGGACTTATCTAATCCACGTAAGTCGGGCATTGTAATTCCACGGACGTTTGGATCGCATCACGGATATAATAAGACTTTAGTATTATCCTAGAGTTCGACGTTGCCAAAACTTTTTGACGAATTGTTCCATTAAAGCTTATTTGAGCTCCATTGGCTTACAACGCGACACAACTGGAGTAAAAACTGCCGATTCATGATACGCGGGCGACATTAGGCGATTTTAGAACATATTGTAGCTGAACTTTAGATCGAACTCAAGTTAAAAAAAATCCATTGATTAACGATTCTAAGATCAACCCAGCACGCAGCTGCGACTTTTCCCTATCTTCCGCCAAGCCTTAACAAGGTCGACATGAAACTGTCTTGTTTGGCGTCCTTCAGGTCTTGCCCCTCTCCACTGCACCCTTCTAACCCTCATAGCTCCCATACAGGTTTCTGGATTAGTCACACATTAACGAAATCTGAACCTCATTTAAGGGTGTTCTTTTAAAAGTGTGCAAACTTAACCGTTTCCTCCTTTCTTATAACACTCCTCACCTCATAAATAGGTACTCATCCTCATATGTAAACCCCGAGTGCGTTTTTTGTAATTGACAATACCAAATAGCAAGGGGGGGGGGGCTAAAAGCTGCTGTCATTACCACTCATATGAAGTGTTGAACTTGGCTGACACTTGAAGCTCCCGGAGGTTCTCGCCTCCGAGCCGTTCTGAGCAAAGTTTGCACACGTGACGGGGCTCTCAGACTCTTGAAAACGGATAAGGTAGCCCCTTTTTGTCACTGACATGTTCTAACGTCAGCAACAGTCCTGCATTCTTCTTCTGAAACAACACTACTTAAAATACTCATAAGAAAGAAAGAAATCTGGATAAAAGCGCAATTGGCACAGAATGCTTAGAAAATGGTGTAACAATGAAAACTTGGAAAATGCTCAGAAACCAGGCTTAAGATTACGCCGTGTGAACTAAGGCACCTGTGTGAACGATCCCTGATTAGAGTACCAGATCCTACCTGACAAGACCAACTGTGTCACGGCGAATGCACAGGTATGCCATAAATATACAGTATACTCATAACAATAGAGAAAAAAATCCAGCCAAACGCTCCGTGCTAACTACCCAGCACGAGCAGGAGCGGCGTTTGTTGCACCAATTCCGTCTCCTTTGAAAATCTCCGTCTGCAGGGATCGTCTTATTTTACAAGGAATACTACAATAGGTTTGTGACAGCTTAACGCTTTTCCTATAATTTTTTTGGAGGAATGTGATCATATTGCATAAGTATGTAGAAAATAAACAAACAATTGGACTTTGTCTTATCATGAAATTTGATTCTGTGAAAACAAAAATTCATCGCTGTTGTATTAATAAAATAACAAAATAATTTAATGAGATTAAAACCTAACGATTCTATCTGCGACGAAAATTACAAATGAAATGTTCAGCTTAGCAAGAAACCGAATATAGCATGGAACGTTAAGATTACCTGTGAAGTTTGATACTAGGCTGCAAAATGTGGGATTCTTCGTCTTTGGTTTTGTACGACGTGTAATTGGGCGGCAAATTCACACCGAAGGAATGTAGTTTTAAGGTCAATTCCGGGGGGGATGGTTGAACGAACAACCCAAGCCGGAAAATGTGTGGTTCACTTTTGGTCTGCGTTCTTCGTAGTCGCCGATCATTTAGCGTCCTACGCGCACCTAAGTGTTTTCTCGATCAAAAACCCTCCCTCCCTACCCTACTTTTGCTTGACCCGTAAGTTCCCTTCCGCTGCACTTTTGTATGCGACGGCACGCCTTTTCGTCCCATCAAGTGTCCCACGGAGGAGTCGACCCTTCGACCCGCACCTTTGGCCTGATCCAACGATCGGCCACAGCGTTCTTACGCGACCAATGCGAACAGACCAGGACAAGTCAAGAATAGACGCATGTGTAGAACTTCCGTATGCCACAGTCAACCAAGGCCACGCCCATATGGCGTTTCTGCGGTCCCCTGGCTTCTTACAAGCTTCCCCTGTATGCCCTGTGTGTATGTGTGTTTGTGATGGTCATATGTGTGTGGGAAAGCAACAGCTGTCATCGCAGCATTGCTCCAGAGCGCCCAAATAAACACGCTGACACTTCTTTGGAGATCGCAAGTGAAACGACAACGTCACCACATTCATCGATTATCACACCCGAAAGGACTAATTATCAATATAGGTTCTTATTATGGAATTTCAACTCTTTTGAACGCAACCCCCAGCGTTCACTTGTAATTTTCTATGGAAATAAAAGCTATTAAAATGTCGAAGGAAATTTATAACAGCTGTGGGGCTAACTAACTCAACACAATACATGAAAAAAGGAAATAAAAATGAAAAATAAAAAAGTAAAGGCTTAATGAATCAGATATTTTTACAAAACAGGTAGTAAGAAAAAAAGTTACTAAATAAGAAACATGACAACATGTCGTGCAATATTGGCGTACTATTACAGAATGTCGCACTTGTGCGTAAAACCTTGTGTGAACGGTCTTTAACGTAGCAGAAAGAAAACTTGGTCGTCAAACCGCAAATATCCGGCGAATCGTTTGACGTTGAATCCGGTGTCGCTGCCTCGCTTACAGAAAGAAAACGTCAGTTTAGTGTCCTAGAACATTCTTGTCGAGTTGTTGTCGTGACTCCCAACTTTTGTGAGATGGAAGAGCAACGAAAAAATTCTTATCCTGCTCATCTTAATCCGTTCGGCAACGACGACGATGTGAGACCATTTGGCGACGACAATAACAGTGCCAATCCTTTTTGTAATGGAGAAAATTTGGTAACCTCGCCCGATAAGATCTGGGAGCCGATTACCGCTACTAAACATGTTACTCAGCCAGTGACTCAATCTAAAAGTAGTTCATATAGCAAAAGTTTTTCTACGGCAGATTTCAACGCAGTCGAATTCAAGTAAGAATGTCGAACGCCAAAGAAGGTAGAGTTCATGTGAATCATTTTGATTCTTATAAAGGAGTGAGATGCGGACAGAACCGGGACACTCGACGCTACATAGTTCCAAATCCTTGATAAACCTGAATGCGAATCCTTCTGCACTACAGTCGGAATATAACAGTAAGTGCATTGCTCGATATGATTGTCTATATGTTTTGTAGTAAAACGAATTGGGATTGTGTAGCGTCTACCTTGCGTCATAAGAAGCGAAAAGCACCTCCTCCACCTCAACAGACAGATTTTGTCCAGGTTTGTGAAGTTCATTTTTATTTACCAGGCCTACACCAAACTTTATCCGAACGTTCACTAGAGGCGCTCGCCACTGGCATCAGCCCGCCATGTTGTTGCTGTGTTTACATTGTAAGTTAAGCTAACGAGTATTTCCACGTGATGCACACAAATGTTGTTTGAAAACTTAGGCAAAGGAACTTCGGCACAATTCGTTATTGAGGGGTTCCGCGCACTTATTAAGAAACAGAAAAGGAATTGATGTGTCGAGAAATGTGCTTTCTGAGCGGTCCCTACTTTCCAGCAAACATAACTGCAGATATTATACATTTGAATAATATTGTTACAATTGGAAGTAGACATTGCTTAAAATATACAGTCTTTACATTACAATCAACTAATTCATTCCACTCTTGGCTGGTTAAATACTGTGGTTAAATATCACTGTCACGAATTTAGGTGACGTCACAAACCAGTTCGGCTAGAAAATGTTTCGTCGTTCAACTAATCCAACGTGTTACATGGTAGCTATATAAATGTTGAACGATAGAACTCTTTCCGGCCATTTCCATTTGCTGAGCTAACCGATAGGAGAACTGGTAGATAGTAATGTGTTAAATCGTGATTAATTTATTGTTTATGGATTTTCCTATTGGAAATTGCAACTCTGGAGACTGCGGATAAACTCTTCATTATTTTATATTAATGCTTGTAAAATTTACATATTTTAGTGCATACATTCTTATAAACTACAAACTATCTTCAGAAAAAAATAATTCGGCCTTTTTTTAGTATTACATTCAGTCACGTTGCAATCATACTAAATCCGAAAGTGTAAAGATTATACACCATTTCATACAGTAATTTTCGTAATTAAATACCAGCTGCAAGTCATGTTACACAACGCTTGTTCTGAATCGTACGACAACTCATGGAGGCTGTAACAGTGACACTAGCGACCAGTTTTAACACGTTAATGGCCGCCTTAGGCGTTAAATCCGGCTGACCAATTTGATTTTTTTTCACATTAGGTCGTAACTGTTGTCGCTGTGACTACGACTACTAGTGAAGACGCTTCTGGCGCATCAGCAGTAAAACCTACAAGACGCGTAAGTCAAATTAAACGTTCAGCCGAAGTAGACGAAAAGCCGCTATTAAGTGATACGGAAGATGAATAGCGCCAATCTATATATCCCGAACAAAGAGTCCATACATAATTATTTTCTCTTACGTATGTATATACATGCTGAAACTGTTAAACTGGTTCCATTCTTAATAAATCGGTTTGTTCACGCACTGTCTGCTGTTCTCCCCTATGGCATTTACAAGCTAACGGTCTGCAGCGTCTCCACTACGATCATTGTTGGTTCCGCTGTTCTGAGGAATAGGTCTGTAGCATCAGTTCGCAAAAAGCCTGGGAATTTTTGTGTAAACAAAAACTTAAATTTTTTGGTGGCTGATGTTGAAAATTCCCATGTCGGCCAGCAAAACATGCAAGATTGTTACACTAAAAAGTGTTCGACTTTGGTATGCGAACTTCAAAATCGATGCCCTACTTTTTAAGCTTGGGGAAAATTTTTAACACGAAAACATTGTTCAGGTGAATTTTCTGTAGGTCGCATAATTTTCGTTCCTTGCATACTTATTTTGTGGGAGAGTTTATAAAGATGGAGCAGGAAGACTTCTCCTCCCACTAGGTTTATGGAGAACCCCCAGGCAACTCTGTGTACTTGACACTTAGGAAAAAAGAGCCCTTGTGCGTCATTTGGTTGGATTGCCTTACCTTGACCATCACCCAAACGTCTTCCGTGGCGAGAAACCTGCTTTCAGCAGTCTAGAAGCAGCTACCGCTGAGGAATGGTCGACTTAAACGCTCTTTGCACACTCGTCTAAAGTGAACACACGGTCTGAAAGACAAAGACAGGTTTATTTGACCCATTAGTGCTTCCGTGTGTTATGTAGCGTTCCAGAGGCTGGGAAGTGATCTAAAGGTTTTCAAATTTATACAATGTACTAATATCTGAATGTGATATTATTTTCCGTTGGTGGATGAAAATATTTTAAAGTGATTTCGTGTTGCATGGGGTATTAAACTGATAATTTGAGCTTAAGATGTCGCGTTATTCAAGAAACGCGCACATGGAACATCCAGTTCGCGCAAGTACAAGGCAACAGCAACAACACCAGGAAGATCAGGTACGTGTACAAGTACAGTAGTGTTGGACCAAGTTGTCTTTTACTATCCCAACGGGTGTAGTTGATGCTTGAGTGAACAACACACGTTCAAACGGGATGTAGGATTTTTCGACCATAACCTGTTGCCCATAGGTGTTGTTAAACGTAGATTTGACCTATTTTTTTCTTACCTGGCGCGCGAACATATGCGTAACAAATGCGTTGAGCATGTTAGCCCAAACTTTTTTGTTGTACCAGGAAAAGGATTTGTTAAGCTGTTTTGTACCCCAGTGACACGGCCGGATCATTTCGTTGTAATTCGGTACTTATTCTCTAGATTGTTTTGTAAGAAAGGATTTCCTTGAATTCTTAGTTTCGTCCTTTTATATTATTCCTTATAATTTGAGCATAGCGGTGGCATGGGTCGTTGCGTGGATAAGCGGTAATATAGCTTCTTAGAGATGTAGTTACGTAAAGAAAATTGAAGAAAGGATTTTTAATAGAACGTTAGAGCGGTTTCGGGAAGTTCACTTTCAGGAAGATAATTAGTTCCCGGTTTCGTCTTTCAGTTCGTTAACCGGCTTGTGCTCTTGTGTGGCTTGCGATATCGTGTTTAGCTAGCCCACAAATGTTGTATTGTAAACCTCGGAATGTGAAGAATAGGTATCGCCATTTCAGTGGACAACGCTCAACGGTGTTCTGGTTTTGTTGGTTACGTCATGGGAAATATTATTCATTCAAGCTCGAGGTGAAATTTATCCTACGCGTCGAGTTTCAATAATTCAATGATTCCCAGCTTCAACGGTGTGAAATTAGTGTAGTTTAGGCCTACTTATGATATTTTTCATATAATCACATTTATCATATCAGTCAAGTCGATTCAAGTTCAAAAGTCTGTTCGTTCGAGTTTGAAATTCAAATTTGAAAAAACGGGTTATAATGGGTACAAATTAAGAACCTGTAAAGTATACGATGAAGTTAGGATTTTATTGTAGTGACTAAGTTTTTTTTTAACGTAGGGGAATGCGGTCTATTTCCTTGGTTGCATTTTTTATACAAACGGACGTATATGCCCTATACTGACTTCATTTTCGTCAATTGCTGAAGAAATTAAAATAAGTAGACATTAGAATCGCGTACCTAAACATCAGAGGTTTTTTTAAAGAAAGTGTTGGGTGCAAATCTGCTCCAATTCGCCAGTGAAAGCATCTTGAGTCATAATTTTGTCACTTTTCCCTTTTTTCTGCTCTGATATCCATTTGTTTAGAAAACGCAGCAGTAATTACGTATGTAATAATTAACATTTTCTGGCATGATACGACATTCAGTTTCGTTACAGTCATAAAAAAATTGTAAGGAGTACACTACAACTACTTCGAAATGTACTGTACAGTACCTTGTATTACAAAATGTATAAAAATAAGGATAAATGAAGATATGATCGATTGATATAATTGCAACATTCAGTTTCATAATAGACTTACGAAACGGTTTTATGATTACATTATAGAGCTTCTAACAAAGTAACTCGTGTTACAAATTCACAACAGTAAATAATTACGTCATAGGAAAGACAGCATAAACATGCCTATTTTCTCGTTTAATTTTTTTTTCCTGTAATTTTTGTTTTTAAAGTAAGACAGTTTTTTTACTTTCTAACTTTGGTGGACGTGGATAACTGTTGAACGTTGCAGAAACGGTTAAATATTATACATACAGTTTTTTTAAAACTTGGTTCTCATGACCAAAAGGTTTCGGGAGAATGCAAGTCAGTAGGGCAAGATGAGATCAATTTACGCCTTACGCGTCGTTCTACAAAACGTTCCATCGTGTCAGCGTTTGACAAGTACTATACTTACGAGCTGTTCCTTTTTCCTGTTCCAAGAAGAGTTCTCCTTTCAGTTCAGTTCAACCCAAGGTACTTTTTTTTCAAAGTCAATTCGAGAACTTGGACTCATCAAGTCAACTCTGGAACTTTCAGCTAGTCTGTTAAAGATTATTAATATAGAACATGAAAATCCTTGTTTTATCAATATTGTAACCAACTCTGTATATTTGAGGAAATTTTAGGAATCTGCATTTCTTATCAAGGAAGGGTAATAAAATATCATTTATTGTTGCATTTTGTCCCGTTCTTGTACCACTTTAAGTATACTTAAATTCAATAGTTCTGAGCTGAGTTACTTGTAATTTTGTACCAGCACATTCGGTAACACAATTCTAACTTCCTACAATGAAGAAATGCTATTGGAGCTAGATTTCGATTAATTCTCTGATTTCGTAAACTAAGTTCCGTAGAGGCCTTAAAAGACCATCCTATAATAGCCAATCTTCCTCGCACACCTAAAGGAAACTTTTGTATTAAATTTAGTTGTGCTACTTTATGCATTCCGTCCTTCACTTTCTTAATGTCAGTTATAGATTCGGCCGTGTAGTAAAGGTCGAGAACACAATTTTTCTTCTGAAGTTGAAACGAGACTCAGGTTTACTATAGCGGCAATATGCGTGGCTTCATAACTTGCTCATGACGAGATTCGTCCGTAGAGAAAGGGTGAGATATGTGACACCTGCTTCACTTTTCGTCCCTTCCCCGTACGTCCAAACCCACAACATGTGCGTGTTGGGCTGGGCAAATTTGCGACCAACTCAGTGGTCATCACATCATCTCCCGCAAGTGTAAATGTGTGAAGTTCTATTGTTTGTCATAAAGTATCCCTGGTGGGAAAGGGGGAATGTGGCTTCAGGTGTGTTATGATAAGGGCGTCAAAGCGCCCCTTCATATTTGCGTTGAAGTGCTCCTCTCTTTGCCTCATTGTCAGTGTTAAAAATGTATAACCTATGACACACACACATTTATTGTCTGTATTGACAGCCAGCATTTACCTTACATGGACCTATACCGGGCCGAATGGTGGTTTTGGGGCCTGAACGAACGTTCCAGTTACGCAATTTATTGGAAACGAGCCTCGTTGGACAACTGGATGCCCAAGATGTCAAAACCACTCACTCTTACCCTGTTCATGAACCCAACTCACTCCCAAATCAAGTATGTAAACAATCCTTTTTTGGGCTTCACTTCGTATTTTGTTAAGCGATATACCATAGCACGTGATTTGCAATGCAGTTGTAGTTCACTCTTATTCTACATTAGTCTGTCCAAAAAAGTTCGACCCAAAGCAGAATTCTCATTACGCGGTAGAGGAGGATAAATAAGACTAGGGTCTATTGTAAAGTGACGCAATTGGAACAATTATTATAGCTTTTGAATTACAGATATTTTGTATCTCAATATCTATAGTCTCCATTGGTCGAAATCTTCATAACTCACTAACGAAGTCTCAATAATTCAATAACGAAGTCTCACTAACTAACATGATCGAACTGTGAAAGAAAATTCATGGAAGAAGGCAGAAATTACGTGAGAAAACAAGTTAAGTCTGACTTCGTTCTATACCTCATAAGAAAGGAATTTTAATTGGTTCATTGCAATCTTTTGAATAAATAGTCAAAGTTTTCGTTGAACAGTTTTGAAATACATAATAAAGTGCAGAGTAACACTTTAAACTGTAGACAACAGTAATATTTCCAACATTGCTAGGCTAATGTCTATATATTCACATTCATAAAAAAAGTTCGTTTTGCTAATTTCCACATGAGGAACATAACTAAATCCCATGCTACTTTCGACGCAATACAATAGGGTTGTAAAAGCTTGTTTTCGTGATCATTTACTTTCATTGCTCGTGTTCGCATATATGGATTAACTTGTCGAATAGTCATGACACTTGTGTAAGCGAGTATAGTTTTGTAAAATAATTTTAGCTCGTGAACTGAGTGAAAAAAATCCGTTAAATGTTACAATCTCTCTTCTATATGATACCGAGTACACGTATCAATGAATGTTTTCCAACGCTCTGGAAGCTTCTAAATTTTCGTGCAAAGTATTTTGTTAGTAACAGTAATCTTAATACTTAATGTAACCCTGCGTTTTCATTGGTTTATAGAAAAGTAGACTCGTTTATACAAATCGGTTTACAAGTTCCAAATTTGATGATGATCCTGTAGGACGCTGAAGCGGCAAGCTTTCAATTTTTAGTTTAAATATTACTTTGTCAAATGGGTATAACTAATTCAAATTAGAAATCTTCGACTCAAACCTTTGACATGGCTGGCAGCAAGGAGTGTATAATTTACACTCGAGAAAATTGGGATGTTTTTCTTATACATGTTTTATGTTTGAGTTTCTTATGATTGCAAACCTTGTATTCTTTCATAGCCAATAAGTAGAGACGGGAACTTCACCAGATCCGTCAGTTTGCGATCATATGAAAACTTTCTGGAGCGGAGGAAGAAGAAAAACCATTACAGGGGCAAATGTTTCTGGTACATAGCTCTCATCTTCTTGATTGCCATTATTATTACTTGTGGCCTTTACTTCGGTTGTAAGTTTCCAAACTTTCTTCAAATAATTTCCCTTTTTTATAATTATAAATAATTACCCGTATCATTTTCCTTCCCTTAAGTCCAACATTTCCGACATGAAAGGCGCACGGAATACGTATACCGAGGCGTATTCCAAGTGATCTCCGGTGATTTGTATAGCTCTAGTCTTCAAGACTACAGAAGTTCCGCATTCGACCACAAAGCGCGGATGTATGAATCGAAATTGAACACTTTATACAAAAACAGTTCCCTTAAGAGTTCATTCACTCATTCAGAAGTCCTTACCTTTGAAGGGTGAGTTGCTTATTCATTCTATTCATCCCGTGTCCCCAAAAATGTGCTTGTAATTCTCTCTCTTTCCGTTTTTGGGTCGAAATAGACAAGAACACGGCCCTTTGACTGTCATTTTCAACCTGTACATCAATTTGGGCACCGCCTTGGATGCCAAAGAAATTTACTTGGTTCTCTTTAAAGAATTAACCAGGAATTCTACTACAACGACCAAAAATTCGAGCGAATCCCCTGTTGCGAGTTGGTTCAATGGTCTTCGAGTGAACGAATCCACCATCGAAGTCAAACGTAAATTGATTTTTTCACTTCGTATCTCTATTTCTACTTCTGTTTCATTTGCGTTCATTTTTTTGTATTTCATCTATCAATCATTTATACATTACCTATTTTTATTTATTTTACTTTTTACCATACCTTTTCTATTGCACGAACAAAGCTCGTTACTTTATTAGTGCTACAAAATTCCAATTTGCAATTCAGACAAAAAATCATAAAATTTTACTTTGAATGCTTTTCATTTTAGCTTCTACGAGTACTTTATGCACTTTTTTACATATTAATTTAATTTTCTTTCCTTTTTCCTGTTTTACTTTAAGTGCTGTTTTCATTTTACTTTATGATTTGTTTTGTCAAGCTACTTTCTTTCATTTATTTGAAGAATTGTTTTTAAATGGTAAAATTGTCCTTGATTTTCCCCTTTCGTGTGTAGTTCGTTCTATGGAAGTGACTAACGAATATCCTTCCGTGCAAGTGAAGCCTATTGAGGAAGTGGACAAACGTTTGGATATTAACCCAGTTTCAGAAAAAAGCCCAGTAATAGTGTCAGAAGCTCCTCCTACTTACAAGCGAAAGTATGCTAACTCGTGTGTGCCAGTGAGTTTGAAAATGTGTCGGCGTATGCCTTACAACTTCACAACGTACCCCAATCTTCTTGGGCACCGGAATTTGCAAGAAATGTCTCGAGTACTGGAAGCAGTCACACTACTAGCGGAATCCAACTGCTCGCCGTTTATTGTGGACACTCTTTGCTATCTCCTGCAGCCGCCTTGTCCGTTGGATATGTCATCAATCCATACCTTGCCTTGCAGAAGTGTTTGCTCGGCGGCAGCGGCGTCTTGCAAACGCAAAGACATAAATTTCGCCACTTCTTATCCAGATGAGATGTTTGTTTCCGTGCGTGAGCTACTCAGGTGCGAAGTTTTCCCTATGGATGATGGAGAAGGATTTTGTCAATCGAAACCTGGTGAGTTCGGAGTCTTTAAAGGGGTCATGGGAGCGTAAGGGCGTGTTTAACACCAGTGAGAACCATTGTAGTATTCTTCCTAGGTTTGAACGAGTTGAAAGTTGAACGAGTCTCGTCATGTGTGCAAAGGATGCTTGCCAAAGGTCAAGGGTACAGAATATGTGATGGTTTGATGGACTGCAAGGACTTCAGCGACGAAGTTGACTGCGAATACTGTGCACCAGGTCTGGTGCACTGTGGCGTTGGCGCAGCGTGCATTGAAGTTCGTCGGCGTTGCGACGGCGTGGCGGATTGTCCCAACGGCAGCGACGAACGCAGTTGTTGTAAGTAGATCTCTATGCTTGAATAGAGGGCAAGGTGGAAAAAAAAACTGAGAACGATGGAAATAAACTATAACTAAATTTGTTGTTAGTTAGTTGAGTCGTTTTTAGTCAAGCTATACAGTATACAGTTTCTGGATTATTACAAGATTTAGCCATCAATAAAACCAAGAAATTTCCTATGAATAAAAAGTCGGAAAGAACAATGTGAGTTTGGAAGAGTGGAAGAGTTCCGTTTCGGTATTTTCTTAGATAGAAACGGGTTGGAGTGCTTTCAATGTTTTTTTTATATCATACGTACCATGAACAGTAAGAAAGATTAGTACTGAATTAAGCATAATTTACAGAAGAACATATTACCGGGTGGGTGGTGTGGGCACTGTTCACGTAAGAGCCATGTAACAATAGTCAGCATAGGACCTTTCTCTTTCTTTTTTAATACGAGTACCTTACAGCATACCGTGTTTGGTTTGCTCATGCTGGTGTCAAACTTCGTACAGGAGAACACTAATCCTAAAGAAAACTTGATCTGTATAAGTTACAATTTTTTGACAGAAGCAATGTTAGCATCAGACTAATTTTAACTGAACCTTGGGCAAAACGACGTGAGGTCGACTGGCCTGTTTCCTTATAGCATGTCTTTTCAGTCATGTTTTCCACGGGTTTCAAAACTCTCACATTTTTGTTTCTTGTACCCTACGATTTAGACACAAGAAAGAAAAGAGAAGCTCATAGTTTTGGTTACCTTTTACTCATATTTTTTTCCTGTGCAAGTGCGAGCTGTGTACAGTAGCTCTTCGGATAGCCAATACTAGTGCCAATGTATAGGATGCTAATTAAAAAAGAAAAATCGTTGATAGATTCAAATCCCCTCCTTCTCTAATCTTGAGTAAAGTTTAATGTATATTCGTGCAACAATATAAATTGCTATTTTTCTTTTCGTAGGTTTATATTCTATCCTATTGATGATAGCATCTTATTTTCAGTGGTGTTTCAATGTAAATCGCAATTTTGATGCATCAATTTTTTTTAAAAAAATTATTAGTAACGATTGCGCCTGACATGGAAGCAGCGACGTATGTACACCAATACTTCCAAGAGGGATATGTGTTACTTTCGGAAGGTAATCAGACTGGGAAGATTTGTTTGGACAACCTGAATTCCACTCTACCTCCCCATAAACTCGACACGTTTCTGGAAGTTTTTGGCGAGTCAGCCTGCCGACTGATGCATTACAGGTTTCTTTTTCATTCAGTCGTGATCAAAATACATCCTTGTCAAATTCACATGGAATTTTGTTGCAGATCGCTTGAGAAAATCGAAGTGAAATCCGATCAGAAAAGCACGGGCGTTTTTGCACATTTGACAGAGCCTTCTCGATTTCGAGCATCGTTCGACAGAGGGCCGTGTAAATCAGGCCAAGTTCTGCATTTGTCTTGCTCGGAACTAGGTGAGAGTTTGTTTCCCTTAGTCATTTCAACTTTTGTAGTATTTCAATTTCTGTTACCGAGACCTCAATCGTGAATCCAGCTTCTGTTTATGTAACCTTAAATTGTTCCCTTTTTTCTTTGGGATTTCTCAATAGAATGTGGGTTAAGACCAATTCAAACGCAACCAGAATTTTCAAGCGTAACTGCTCCAACATTGAGAGGACCCTATTTGTCTTCTCACGGCGATTGGCCGTGGCTGGCCTCTTTGTTTCGCAACGGTGTGCATGCCTGTGACGCAACGTTGGTAGCGGAACTTTGGCTTTTGACTGTAGAATCCTGCTTTGTCCAGTAAGTAAATTAAGGACGCAATGGAATCCATACAATTGAACGGGTTCTGAGTGGGGCTAGGATGAAACATCACAGCAAGTCCAAGATTTCTTTGTAGAAAAACCTCATTGATGTCTTTTTTTTCTTAAAAAGTATTCCTGCATCTGAACACAGAGCTAATTATGTCACATGGAGCGCAAAACAGTAAGACTTTTTCGCAAACGACGCTGTTTTCTTAAATTCCGTTAGCGGAATTGTCGCGCTTTTTACGTGTCACAATGTCATTTAGCAATTTTTTTTATTTTGCCAGAATTCATTTCAAATCTCTAACGAGAATTACAAGCGTGCATTTACAGCATACAAGCATACGATTGCAACTTACACATACTGTACAAGAATTTATGCATACACTTGAATATACAAAGGTTTGTGTTGATCAAAAAGACACAGTAATGAATGTTCTCAGAAAAGTGTTAGGCGTAAAATCGGTTGCGAACTTGGTGCGGCAAGTTGTCTTGTAACCACATCGAAACAGCAGCAAAGAAGAAAACACGCATCGATTAGCTGAATTGTGAAAAGTCAAGCTTACAAACGATAAAATACTTTGGCTACATTCGAGGCAAGACAAAACTTACGATTGTTGTTAAATTTGCAGAGACTTCTATAAACGAAAGATAAAATTATAGTGTACAGTAATCGGCAAAAAAAATAGGGTCCAGCCAAAGCTTCCTATACTAACACCACGGGAGTTGCGCGAGCGGTGGTGTTACTGTACTTCGGGAGAACGGGATTCTCCACAAAGCAATACCTAACATAGAGATTGTTTCATGATTCTTTCGGAAGACGCTAGAGAGGGTTCTCCAGCGTCTTCTGAACGTTTGTCACTCGCACCAAGGCTTTCTTCAACTGGCCTGGGACGTTAGTATAGAGCGTTTTTTTGCGTTTTTTTACCGTTTACTGTACGTTTCTAACATAAACTTGAAAATCTTTTCATTTTTGTTCATCGGGAATAGTAAAGAACTTGTTCCTGTCCTCCAATTTAAACATATTTCCAGCTTGTCTATAGGACTTAGCCTAACCCTTTACAGTGCTCTTAAAAAATGCAACATCATCCCTATGCCATCGGCACGCCACTAGCTAGTAATGAAATTTTATATTGCGAAAGACTTCCTGCGGGACACCTTTCGTTCAAATACCGTGGCGTTAGCATAGGGACTTAAGGTGCAGGCCGTTTTTTTTAAGAGTTCCGTATAGGTATGTTAATACTGTATTCCAATTATTAACCTTATATACCAAAATGTAGGACAAGCAAAGCACGTTGGACTGCTCGGTTTGCATCAGTCAGGCTGGCAGCGGATGCGCCCTGGGAGCAAGAACGTCGTATTGTTGGCATGGTTCGATCGCCGTTGCCGGGGAGTAGTGTCGTTCTGGTCAAGTTAAACAAGCCGGTCATTTATTCCGATTTCGTTCGCCCCGTGTGTCTATCACGCGGACAGCGATGGGCCGATCCTGGCGTGCGCTGTGTTGCATTAGGATGGTCACGTTCTGGTATGTCCGTTCGTAATAGAATCGAGTCATGTCTAATTTTTCCTACACTTGATTTCCAGACGCCCTACAAGAGATCTCGGTCAACCTTACCTCCGTTAACCAGTGCTACAACCACACCGTGCCCTCTTCCAGCCATTTTTGCGCAGAATTGGCTCTATCGCACAACAAGTGTGGGGTGTGTGATCTTCTTCAATTCATTCCAGTCACGTTGTGTTACTTTTTGTTCAGTTAGTAACGATATGCATTTTAACTATATCGCCTTTTCTGCATGTAAAACTATAGCTATAATTCCATACCTATGCTGTAGGCCTCATTGCATTTTTCTTCCTTATTTAATTATAGATGTTTATAGTTATATTATTTTTCTTCATTTGTAAATAAAGCTATCTATAGTTATACTATTTTTTTTATTTTCTCTTATAAGTATTTGCTATTATATTTAATGCAGTAATTTGGAGTTATCATTAATGAAATATTTGCAATTATAGGGAGACAGTATGCCCGGTAACCCTTTGCTTTGTCAAGAGGCAAGAGGCGGAGCTTGGTCCGTGGCGGGAGTAGCCAGGGAACACATAACGTGTGATTCACAACATGCTTTCTATCCTTGGCGATCTTACGATGCCATTGCGCCTAATACCGATTGGGTCATCAGAACAGTGCGTTTTGCCTCATAGTATGCGCGCGTTCTTAAGACAAAAGAAGCAAATCACGAATAAGCTGTTACGTTACCTGTGAAATCGAAGAGCAAGTGTCAAAAACCTTCATTTAAATAGCTCTGGTAGACAAACTGCCCTTTGTATAGACGTGCACTGCATTATGTTATTTATCTGAGATACAAAAGTCTCCTTAACTGCATATCCGTTAAGTGCATACTGTGTTATTAGGCTGACTCATTTATAGATAAACTGTGTGGATAAATGTTATGCATATCCCAAGCAGAGCTTTGAGTAGTATTCACTGTCTTGGGGTTGATAGCCGCTTATCTGAGTGAAAATTTGCAAGAAGTGATGTTATCGCTGCCAACAGTTGCGTAAACGGATAAGGCCACATACACGTAAGTGATAACTGCAAAAGTACTGCGAAAATCGGATATATTGTTTCCTAGACACAGCCTTGGCTAACCGAAAAGGCAATTTAAAACCCTTGAAACCTTCTCAAAGGGCGTTTTAGATTACTATAAACAAAAACTTTTCTATTATGGAAAAATGATTCTTGTCAATATATAAGATGGAACACGTGCACATATAGAAATGTGGATGAAAATGCAAAATTTTAGGTTTGGTTGGTTGGAGTTGGACTGTTCATGCCCGAGGAGTCCCCGTCAAATAATCCACCGCTACAGATTCTCTGGGCACGTCTTGCTGGCAAGCTCTTCTGTTCAGGATTTGGCTCTCCGTCTCGAGAATTTGTTCCAGCATTCTGTCCAGATCCACATTGGCGTCAATCTCTAGTACCTATAGAAGAACAGATACGTTGAAATTTTCTAAAACCCGCGATATTTTGAGTAGATAAAGGCATACTTGAGCGGGCACAGGGAAAGATGTTTTACGATGAAGCCAATCTTCATGGACTTGGTGCAACTGCTTGAGGTACTCGAGCGGGATAGTTTTTTCTTCTTTGCGGTTGCGTTTCATGATTCTTTCGTAAACAATGTCAGGATCAGAACGAAGGTACACTAAAAGAGCAACAGGATTGATAAGTTCATGCACTTCTGACCAGTATTTACTAAAATTCTAATTTTGGGGCTCAATACGTGTTTTTGTAACGTTACGCATTGTAATTGTTTAGCGTGTTACGCTTTCGAAGTACAGTAGTTGTAAATTCCACCTTTCGGTTCAAGACTGTTATGCAAGTGATGCAATATTAAGACATGGGGCTGAATTAATGTTACATTACTTTGGATCACGTTTAGAAAATACCGAAGAAACAAGTCCGTGTTGTTTGTATGCTTATTTTTCCAACTCGAACCTGAACAAGGAAATCGGCTGTAACAGGATTACTGTTCTCACGAATTACGCAACAGTGCTAGCAACTTTTCTAAGGGATATTACCTATGAGGTCGACATTGGCGTCAATTTTCTTGGTCATCCAGTCAAACCATTCAGAAACTACGGCGTATTCAGGACCGGCCATAATTCCAGACTGATACAGATTCTCCACAAAGCAATACCTAACATAGAGATTGTGAAGCTATACCAAAGGGTGAATCAATAAGTTTACGCTGCTTACCTAGAACTGTGTACAGATCGTTCCATGAGTTTGACTGGGGCGCGACAAGGCCTCGTATGAAGATCAAGCATTGTCAACTGGACATACGATTGGAAAGTAAAGCTCCATCGCGCTGGGTCTTGGTATAGAAGTTCCTGTTATAAGATTCTCTGTTAGACTGACAGGTTCAATTAAGTAAAGTTAAGATACGAACTTACAAGTAGGTTATGTCCTTGGACACTCCTCCAACTTTCAACTGGTTCAGTAAAGATTTGCACTTCTTGCAACTTGCCAAAATGCTCAAGGAATGTCGTCTTCCCACTGCCAATATTCCCCTCCACGACGACAGTAAAAGGTCTGCTGCCACTGCCCGAAAGTTTTGGGGCAGAAGGAACTGGGATAGGCACCATTTTTCTTAATATGTTTTTGGGGGAATGCGAGCCGTCAAAATTATTTAAAACTGGAATAAACAGTGTCAGAGAGAATTAAAAACTGAGAAAATACTGCAAACTAGAACTTAGGGGAGCGGGCGGTGTGCTCGCGGCTCAGAAGTACAATACAGACAAAGCTTTTTAGCGCTTTGCCACACGCCAAGTTCGCGCCGAGTCGGGGTGCATTCAAACCAGCTCTTTTTCCGCCACGCCGACAGCGCCATCAGTGATAATAAATTGTTTATACAAATTTCCAACTTACCGTATCTTTTGACGCGGTTAACCCATGATGCCGTACTTTTCAACACATGATTGCTCATTTTGAAAGAGAAAGGTCTTCAACTCTCATAAGACTGTTACATTTTTAACAACTTTAATGCGTTTAACTTATGTCCCTGCCGCCTTGTTTACATTAGCAAATACTGTGCAAGACCGCATGCTCGGAAGCCCGCACAGGCGCATTTGCACGCGGCGTCGTTGCAGCGATTCCTTCCGTGTACGAACGTTGAGGTGACGACGATTACCTGCAGATGGCCCAGCATTCTGTGAATAGCATTCCTTTCCAGTGTTTGGGCAACAGTTGCAGAAGGATGGGACTCAAGAGTGTCAGAAACAAAGTACGCTCGAGTAGCAAAGATTGTGAAGTAAGTTTGCATTTTACTAATCTTGCGACTACACAGTCTCTGATTGTCAGTGTCGTGTACAGGAGATCGGATTTATAAAAGACGAATTTCCTTTGGATGCAATGTGACACTTTGTCGCCTCGCCCATGCGAAAATCACATGAATGACTCACGCGTAATGAATACTTTTCTGTACACAGGTATTACTCAGTTACGATGGGTTGACTGCGAGACTTCAAAAGTCGTTGTACTATGGCTTGTATCCCAAAACTGAAAGACCAAGCTTGGCCCTGACAAGTAAATCACTAACAAATACCTTTTGTCGAATAATTCACGTGGCTTCTTTATAATATATAACTTACAGTCATAATTGAGAAGCATACAACGTATTTTTGTGAAACGTGGATTTTTTAAAAATCAACTATATTTTTTTCAAAAAATACTTGTATTTTTCTGTTTAACTAGATTTAGTATTAATACGTCGTCTCGTAAATATTTTCCAGTTTAAGCTTATGATTCACGCCTTGAGTTAGGTAGCATTAGTCGTCGTTAAGGATAAGGTTTTTCAACCTCGTATTGTGTCGGGGTAGGTTTTGTCTTCTATGGGCTTCTATCCGTGCTGTGGTCGGCTAGGGTTTGTTAGCGTGTCAAAACAGGATAAAATACATGAGATATTGGTTTTCAGCCTGTCAATGTGAAAAATAAGTTAAGCTCTCAAATACATAAAAAAGTTGTTAAAAACAAATGTCTTCAATTATATGCGTCAGTTCACAAACTTTCTGTAAGCCGAAGTACTAAGAAAGTGGCAAAAATTAGAACTTAGGATTGCCGAAATTAGCTTTTATGATCGTTACTCAACGTTAATCTTGCTTTCATAACTTAATTTCACGATTCCTTAAATTAATTGTGACAAAAATTAGGCTTAGCTGTGGAACTATTCAGTCGCTTCGATATGCACGAATCCCTGGACCGATTACGTTTAGATTCAGCGGCTGAAATCAGCAAAGAAGCGTGTATCTCGCCCTGCTCCTTAATGCTGGCTCTGATTTACTTGGATCGCTTAAGAGTCAACAATCCCGCCTACTTATCCTCCGTGTCTTCATCGAAAATTTTTCTTGTGTCTGTGGTACGTGTCTTCCCATTAGAAAAATTATGTGTTTAGTTCCTCATCTAATAGTTCGTATGAATCATTTCCGTGTAGCTTGTGGCCTCCAAGTTTCTTTACGACGACGGCGAAGAGGACACGGTGTATAATGACGAATGGGCCGCCAGTGCAGATATCGACATTGCCGAACTGAACCAACTCGAACGTGATTTCCTGACCGCCATAGTAAATCCTACAGTCGTTAGTTATCGGTGATGACTTACAAACGGTATCTCTCTTGTAGGACTGGAAACTTTTCGTGGATCATGAGGGCTTTGCCGATATATTGACTCGTATCGAGGAAGAAGTCGCGTGCCGAGAGGGCAAGAAACGGGGTTGGCTTAGTTTTACGGATCTGAACATTTTGGCTAATCAAGCCGTCCTCACGGAATCGTGGAACGTGTTAGCTGCCGAAGTTATTACCGTAAGAATCTGCACCTGTTTACATTCATCCATAAAAGAAGTGTTATGCTTTTCCTTCTGTTTTTTTTTTTAACCTTTAACTTTTATTTGTTGCTTTATTTTGTGCTTCGTTTATTTGTTTAAAAAGCACTTGGATAAATTTTTTCTCTTTTTTTCAAAATACTTATATTTATTGGTTTTATTTGTACATATAATAATTGGTTTACGTTTGTTACATTTTTGTGATTAATTTGAAAGGGAGTTTGTATATATATATTTTTTTCATTTGTGTATTAAGGTGAGTTTGGCATGCATCACGGCATACGTAGCAAGCGTGTTGACGATAATTGGCTCAGCTATGCTGGTTTCCCACTTGCATGTACCGAGACAAAATTCAACTGCTGTTAGCTTGAATATGTCTGCTCCCGCTGCGATGACTCATTTGGACTCCGTACCTGGTTCGCATTTCCTCTCAGAACCTGTTGACAAGGATAGCCTTCTGAATCTGGATACGTTAAATGATACGCTGCCTGAAATTTCTCCTGAAATGGCTGAAAGACTTGGTGTGAACCGTTGGGCAAGTGTTGCTCCGCCTCCGAAAGCCAACGACCATTATATCGGGAAACCTTTGGACGCTTGGGCGACTTTCTTCCACGAACCTCCCTTTCAAGTTAAACCGGACGTGTCTCGCTGGCTCAGCGTGTATCCTTTCGATTCGGGACTTCGTTGGACAGGCTAGAAATATTAACTTACGCCAACTGACCACCGCTTTCTCCCCCCATAAAAAAAATCATAATAAATAATTAAAAGAATTATTTTTATTAAGCTTGTTTTCTGCTCATACTCTGGGATATGGTTATCTTTCGTTTCTTTATGTATTTGATGAACGAAATATGTAATGGTTTCGCTGTCTACAGCAAATTACACTGGTGGCATCGCCCGGAGCTCAAGTACCTTTTCAATGAAGATTTTTACGCGCTGAATATCCAGGTCGTGGTCCCATCTAAGACTGGGTGTTAGTTCAATTCCATTATGCAACAATTGTAGGTTTGCTTACTTTCCGTCTTTCTTAAAGGACGAACCGACAATCAAACCATCCGCTTTTATGTACTTTTCCACGTTGCTCGAGTCCACACCAGAGCCAATCAACACCGGTATATCCACAGAGGCTTTGCAAGCTGTAAAACAGTTACTTAGATCTTTTCATTCATTTAGTAAGTAATGACTTTGTGAAACGTCGGAATTCGTTCTAAATCATTCTGTTCTCTAAAGTAGGGCTGGGAAATCGGTTCGGCTTGAGTCGAGTCGAGTCGATGTCGACTCCGTTTACCAATCGCCGACTCCCCACTCGACTGGGTTTTACACCGGTCGACTTCGACTCGACTCTGTGTGGAAGTTCGGCAGGTCGACTAGAGTCGAACCGTTTCCAGCCCTACTCTAAAGTACCCTGATCCAGATTTGTGCCGATTTGTGAGTTGGACTTAAAAAGTCCGATTTAAGACTATATTTTTAATGAAGAAAAGACTTCATATTTATGTCAAGCTCTTTTTGCACTGCTTTGAACTTGATTTAAAAACTCGCCGTTTGCAATGATTTGGAAAGGTCTTAAACACAAAAAGGAATCTGCCAGGGCGGATTTGAAAGCTCGTTGTTCGGAATGTTCGACAGGGAAATTACATCCTTGTTATCATTTTCATTTCACAACAGCGTATGAGCAAGTGATTATAAAAGCGGTTGGTATTTTCCCGGCTTCTTTTAACTTTTCCTTGTATGTCTTCTTAAAGAAGTCTTCATAGTTTCGATTTTGCAATTGATAACGCATTGAAATTCAATTGGGATTAATTAAGCTGACCTATTCTATGATTGAATTACAAGGCCGTCTTAAGTATAAGGTCGCCCTTAAAGAGGTCGATACGGATCAAATAATGACTCTGGTGGACACAAACTCCCATCCGACAATTCAAGAGATATGAGAGATCGTCGGTGTATCACATGAAAACTTCGCGAACCACCCGAAATCAGTTGAAAACGTAAACATGGCGGACGTCAGGCTCCCGCACTGCCTGAGCGACAAGAACCAGGAGTAGCGCCTGGACGCGTCCGAGTTATTGCTGAATAAAAACAAGGTGTATCTTTTTCTGAGGAAGACGATTACGGGAGAAGGACATCTTTGATCTACCCTGTCGTTAGGCTAAGGTGACTGAACAAAACGTAACTAAATCTCAGTTAATGGTTAATTAACAAGTAAAGAAGTTATTATCTAAACTATAAATTAACAACCGTTACATAAGTTCTTTTTTTCTCAGGGTTTGATTTTGATTTGGAATTGCATTTCTGGTGGTACGAAGACTTGGATTTTTGACTGAAGATTTGGATTTGTCAAATAAAACGGAATTGTATTGGATTTTGTTCAAGCTCAGTTAGCTCATATCTATCCGCTCATATCTATCACAGGGAACTAGGAATGTAACCTCTTTGTTTAAGTCCATATCTTCCATATGTTCAAGTTCTTCTAAAAAGAGTTTGTAGCTTATTGAGGGAAACAATAAGGGCTGACGTTCCAAGTCCAAAGGTGTCTTACTAGGTTTGTGTTACCACAGAATTCATTTCGTGAGCAAACTGGGTCGAATTTTGTCTCTCACTTGACTACTCTAATGTGTGTGAATGGTCCTGGAGTCGTTACGTAGTTATAAGACGTTTACGTGATCCGAATCATATTCCATTCTTTCAGTTGTGAGGAAAATTCGGAAGAATTCAGTTTACCTTCAAAATCTCGTACATCGGCTGGATTTCCAGTAGATGATCCAGTAACTATAACACCGTCTGCCAAGAAGAACTGGGCGGCTTTTGCCGTTTCGGATATAGACACGTCTGCCGTAACTGCGTGTGAACTGAAGAAACAAATAAATACATTCGTTATGTGGTTGACATACAGTATAAGAAAAATACACAAACCAATGTTTCTTCTTTATGTCCGCAAAGATAAGTACATTCTCAGCTCCAATCTGCTTTCGGTACCGAAGCAGATCGCCAGCACAGGCGTCAATCCATCCTTCGTCAGCTACGTGACCGAAAACAAAGCCTTCGGCTCGAATGAAATTGAGCTTACAAGCCTGGGCTACAGCCAATGCTTCTTTATTGGCACCGGCTAGGATCTTAACTTCAAATTAATTGCATACAGTACCAGGTCATTAACTCTATGGCTGTATTAATTACCTGGATGCCAACTTGCATGTTTACAGGCAGAGTTCGCTTTACTTCGTTACAAATCCTTGTCATGTGAGCAACAGTTTCGGGGCCCAATCGATCCGGTTTAACGTAAGGTATGTCACACATGTTCTCAATGAGTACCCCATCCTAGGATTGAATGGATTTTTCACTCTAACGCTGTTGCAAAGAGCTGTACTAACTAGTTCACATGATGAATACACCTCAGCTTCTTGACATGCTACGTCAATAAGTTGATCAATGCTTCGGCATGCTTTAGGAGTTCCTGGGAAAATAAACCGTGATCTTATATGAAATTCGACGTAATTATCATTATGAGTTTCTGTAGATGGTAGTTAAAAAAAATTATAGTGAAATTTAAATAAAGAATTATTCTGCATACTTATAAAAAATATTGAGATTTATAAAGCAATTTACCTGGTAAGGCTTTCACGTGTATCATACCAAACACGTTACCAAATTTTCTAGGGAAAACGCGAGCCAAACGCGACATTATGAAGCCAGATTAGGATGTCAAGAGTTTCAAAATAACATGTTTATTTGCACGTGATACTCGCTCCAAAAGTAAACAGCGAAAATTCAAACTTAGCCAACACGTTCTCCGCAGCCGACGCAACAAATAAACTGTGTTCAGTTCGCCAGCCAAATGTGAAAACATCCTCTGTGTCCGATTCAACCATTGGGATGTACTTGATAGGCGTGGACTGACTTACCACGTGACTTTGTTAACTGGATGGAGGATTTTTTAAAAATTGAATTAAATTTATTTGAAAAAAATTGAAACCGCTTTGTTTATCATGACTCTAAAATTTTCGAACACAGTATTTCCTTGTTAATAGAAAGATGCATTTCGGAACATCAAACTTGGCTGCACTTTTTTCATACAATTCTAATTGTTTTATTAATATTTTATTTATTTCCCAACCGTACTAGGTGACCGCACTAGAATACTAGTTTCTTCTTGCTTTCCACGAGCACAGCGAAACAGTTTTGTCCTAAGTTAGTAAAGGGAGAAAGAGAAACCAGACCAGGGGCCTATTTAGGGGGAGGGGGGTTCGATCCCCCCCCCCCCGAAATGTTTCCGACGAAAATTTAGGTTGTCTTCACGTGTATTACGCTAGAATATTTACACGAAATTGTATTTTGCTCTTATTAAGAGTTTTAAAGCTCTAAAAAGCAGTTTTTTCATGTATCCCCCTTATTTACAAAAATCAGCGCGAGGGAAGGCCAGTTGGCAAAACTTTAGACGTTCTTTCTGCGTTGCGCCCCTTCAGGCTTACGCTGCATCTCCCCTACATGTAACGTTTCCGTAACTTTCTTTCTTCTTCTTTCACTCTTCTTAACCCACCTCCTTTCTTGCAGAAAATAGTGGAAAACAAAACACAGGAGTTTAGACTGTTGTCAAAGTCAGGTCAAAGCAAATTTGTAACTGAATTCAGTTACAAATTTGAAACTCTTCAATCAATAGCCGATTTCTCGACACCCCACATTCCATACCCATTTAGTTATCTTACTGATTTACTCGCTATTTTACTTATGAAGCAAAAGACTGACATTAAGTCCTATTTCATACCTATGCAAGTGAAAGCAGATATAGTCATTTTTTTCTATAAATGCGCTTCAAGTGTGCGATCCGGCATTTCTCCCTAATGATTCTGTCTGCTTACAGTTTTGGCCGGTTAACACGGCTACTGCTTAAAGGAGTTTTTCTAGTTTAGGGCTACGGTGCACGTATTCGTGGCATAGGGGAATCACTTGATAACAGCATCAGCGATTTCGCCAAAACTACTCAGTATATCATTCAAAAATCTCCACAGTAAAGTTTTGAATAATGATATCTAGTGCACGTAATCAAGACTTTCTTTCAGTGTTGTTCGTAAATTTGTAAAAAAGCGAGTCAAATTTCAACTTTTTTTTTGCCGAAGAGTCATTTCTAACGTTCGATCACAAGGTTCATTAGAGCCAATTGAAATTATTCTTTGAACGAAACGGAATTCAAACCCAACATTTTGTTTTGTAGTAGTCACCTAGGAAGTTACGAAAAAGTATTTAGGTGATAAATCAGAAACTAAGTGACGAACTGAATTTCATTTTCGCTTATAAATTCGGAAACGGTGCTTTAGTGTACCTTGAGATCGTATATTTAAAAAGCCTCCTCCCAAAATTTGAAATTTGATTTCCTTTTTACAAATAGGTTAAACAAGTTTTAAAGAAAAACTCGACGATGTTCACTAGATATTACAATGCTAAACTTAATTGTCGAGAATGTTTAAGGAAATACGGAGTAGTTTTGGCAAAATCGCCAAAGCCGTTTAACATGTAATTCCCCTATACCACGGTTAGGTGCACCGTATAATTAAAAGTGAGAAAGTCTACCGGAGAGGAAAGACTTGTAGTTTTTGCTCTCCATTTAATTTACAGAAGTGTTCACATCTCTCCTGAACAAGTTATACACGTTTTCGCGGGGGAACAAAATCGGCGGACAGATTTCGTGCAGGAAGCTTTAGATATTCATGTTTAAAGGGCAATGGCCACCAAAAAACAACTTTGTCTTATAAAAAAGAGCGAAAAATCTAGTTTCCGGATATAAGTGTCTTTCTCTCTGGTGCGAAATAATAACGAAGATATTTAGGAAATTCCGCTTACATTCCGCTTGCATAAACGTTTCATTCAACGTTTAAAATCGAGACCAAGGAATCGATACCAAGACCAAGACTGGGGTAATTTTTCTAAGACCAAGACCGACGCCAAGATCAGAAGAAAAAATCGAGACAAGACCGAGACCGAGACCTACATGGCCTCGAGTCCGGTCTTAAGACCAAGACCAGGTCTCGAGAACACAACCCTGCTCAAATCTTCCTGAGTAGCCTGAGTAGGGCGGCGTAGTTGTGAGTGGAAACGAATGCTGTAGTTGCGAGTTACGAAGTGAGGTAACCACTTCGTACAACCCTGTGTAAGTGACCCAATCCTGCACTACGCCATTTCCTTTACCCGCGATTTTACTAAAGGTACCCGGGGACGCACTTTTGTACCTCCGTGCAAAATGTGAGCGTCAAAATATTTGTAAACGTTTTGTATATAATTTTATTGTTGCATCCTGTGGCAGAAACAATACAAGCCTACACTTTTGCGACAAATTTAGGACATACTTTTTGTATCCTAACGTTGTTAAAAACGGATAACATGAAAAACGGTTTTGATTATAGAAACGTGCCAGCGAACTGTTGCACATGGGGGGGAGGGGGGTATGAGTAAGGCACGCTGTTTTCGTAACACGATCTGGGACCATCCATGATGAATTTTAGAATCCCTGTTCTGCTTACACATTGTGGTTCATATAAAACTGACAATAATAAGAGAAAAAACAGAGACAGAGTTTCTGTCAATTTCTACAATATACTCTATACAGCATTTCAACAAACGAATGATTTACTATGTATGCTTTCCTAAGCTAAAAAAGAACAAGCCCATAGAAAAACTATAAGAATTCAAAAACTGTCAAAAACATTGGAATGAACGCGTTGCTTATGGATGGAGTCAATTTTGTTTCTGTCACAATCTACGAGAACAATTCCTAAAAAATTTTGTTTTTTGTTTTGTTTTTACTGTCAAGGGTTTGCCTGTCTGGTCCTACCCTAGTCAATAAATCATGACTGAATTATCACACCTTCCTTCAGTGTCAACAAAGGGAATGCTTTGTGGAAAAATAACAAATTTTTTCAGCAATGAAAAGACACTTCCACTTTCGCACAAGCAAAGCTCAAACTCTCACCGGCTTAAAAATTTTTTGAGTATAACATTCATCGCCAACTTTTAAGTACGTACCGGGAATTATGCGTAAATTATGGCACAGCAATTTTTTTAAAAAGCTACTTATACCAATAGCTAACAAAGAGTAAAAAATGAGCACATCCTACAACAAAAGGGGGAAATACTTGTCTGTCGCATTGATGAACACATTAAAACGTTATTGTTGGTTACAATTTGACATTACGGGATTACCCTGGTCCCCTATTCATTTTCATTTTTGCTACGCCTGACCTTGTGTAGTTGAGATCACAATTCCTTTTCTTCCGCTAGAATACGGATCGATGTGTGCCGAAACTTTTGCCAATTGTTGCGTGGCTTCCAAATATCCCAACTATTTTATTTTCCCCCTTTGTCGTCATTCCCTCCCACAGAATGTAAACATGATTTTTGTCTGTTTTTTTAGATATATGTTAGACCAGGTACGAGCAAATTCGAGGAGATAAGGCACCACCTTTATAATAATAGTTAATAATGAGGTCAACTATTCCAGACCACGCAGGATTCTCGACTCCTCTAAGACAATTTCCTTAACCCGTGATTTTTCCGGCCCCGGGGAGTATCTTTTTAGAAGGCACTGGGGGGATACTTCTTTTAAAGGTGTACAAAGCACTGGTCCCGAAACGAGTTGAAGAGCAAAAAATCATGATTTCGATCAGGTGATGTGAATTGAGCGAGCGTAACTCCCAAATAAAACGTTTTTTTCCCTTTAACAGCGAAGCCTCCATCTTCCCTTAGCCGATGTGTCCCAACGATTCCTTTCCATTCATTCACGACACTTCAAAGAGTTCGACCAGGGTAACATCATACAAGCCTTCGTCTGGCGAAGTGGAAATTTCGATCTGGAAAATGTCTTCGTTGCAGTAATGTTTGAGCATATCGTCGTCAATTTTAGCAAGTATCCTAGCAAAAGATCCATTTAGTCGCTCTTTTCGGAGTTTACTTTTTTACAAATTTACTTACCCTTTGCGATTTTTCTTGTACAGCGAATGAATTGCTTGCGCTGATATTTTGAACTTGTTCTCAATCTGTAGACACAAGAGAGAAAAGAATCCGATTATAACTAAAAAATACTTTTTGAGGGGACGGAATCAAAACTGAGATCCTAATCTCTACTGCAAGAAATTACTCTAACGGGTGCACTAGAAATCATTCAAAATAAAAGAACTCCTTCCAGGAAATTATTTTCAAAGCATTATTGATACTTTAGAGAATGACACTCGCTTCCTTTTTGCACTGTCAAACATGTCTGATATTTTAAGATAAATCCACCAGAAAGCTTTATGTTCATGTTCTAGTTGATATTACTTGTAAGACGAACAGCCTGACATCAACGGTTAAAAACAAAATTATGAATATGTACGGCATATGTTAAAAGCTGATCTTACGGCAGACAGGAGTCCTAAAGTGGACGGCGGCACCAAATGGAGCGGTGTAAACGCGTCCTCGTTTTCTTGACGAACATAGATCATGACACGCTCGCAGGGTGGAGGCGAGGAACGTCTCCGTTTGACGGCGGTTGTTGAGTACATGGCCGAATTGAGGAGCGAACCATCAATAATTTCCTTCCTGTCACTATAGAGTGCCACGTACCTGCTGACGAGGAAGACAAGTTAATAACATTTCACCATACGTGGCTTGTCATTCATTATTTTTACTTCATTACTAATATTTTTCATGATAGGGGTTAGAAATATATTATGATAGGACCGGATGATACGGACGGGTGATGAAGGTGCGTTACGTGAACGGAGGGCAGGTGGAGAAGTGAAAGGAAATGATTCTTGCCCATTATTATTGTTGTGATGCCCATCAAGAGCATGGGAAGAATAGCGCGTGCCCGTGGTGGCATTGCTAGGGTTGGCAGTAGATAACGGAAGGTAGCTGTGTATGGAGCTCGAGTTGGTAGATGAGACAGGCGTCCCGCCGCGATCAGGATTCAGCACACTGGGGCAAAGTGGAATAATTTCCTTGAAACTACATAAAACGCCTTCGCATGTACACACTACTCACGTACATGTACATAGTACACTTAAACCACATTCACAGCACTACCTCTTTATAATTAGTTGTTTATTACATAAATTTCGCTCTTTCGTTATACAAGATTAGCTTCATGTTTTCGACAAGTTCGAAATTGTTGTTAAATTAAATGAAATATTCCTTCGGGCAACAACAACAACGAATTGGATTACAGAATCACGAACAGAAGCGCAAACAAAGCACAAAGTCTTTGTCCGCACTATTTCCCTCGGGTGCACCACGTGTCGAGCTGCAAAAACTTCGGAACGTGTGCAAAAATGGGACTATTAGCTAAAAAAGGCGTGACTTCTGCGTTACAATGAAAGGAAATCTAGTTAAGCCTTGGCAATGATATCAACAATCATTGTTGGATTAAATAACCTGTAAGCACAGGCAAAGCAAGCTGACACAATGACCTTTGTCTACTTTGTTTCTGCAGCCAGCGCCATTCATGGCGCTTCAAACGTCGGTAGCACCTTTTCGCAAGCGGAATTTATGCAAACATGGCGCCTACAGAGGGAAACATATTGTCTGGTGTCTGCGTTCCAATGGAAACAGAATCTGATCTTCCTTGGCAATGATAGCATTTACTATTAATATTTACTGTTAGCAGACTATTAACGGTTTAAAACCAGGAAGAGCAAGTAAATAAAAGTTATTCACTTCATTTCTACAATTCACCAGGCTATGAATGCAAATAGGTAGCTAATTATGCACAATATTTCCTTTTTACGCTGATTGTTAGAATGAACTAGTACATAGCTATTGCATTCACCAATTATCCAGACAAGAATTATACTACAAAAAGCCGACAGCGCGAGGCTCTAGGTGTCGTAGTATTTTCGCAGTGTGGCTGTGGCGCAACTACGCCACTTTGACAAACGCTTCCGTTTGCACACTTGCCTTGGTGCCTGTGACACGATAAAGCTCTTTAAATTTTTCCTTTGTCTCTACTTTTTTTTCAGATAAACGTGCTCTTTGTGTTCTTGAGGACAACTTAACCCACGATTTTCCGCTATCACCGAAACTGTCACGAAGCAACCTCTCGACTGATACCACCTTTAATCCCTTGAAAGCAATGATCTCATTTTCGGCGGAATTCCAAACTTGTCGAAAACCTTTAAGTTAACCTTGTACGCCGATATTCTTTATAAAAAACATTCTACATAATTCCACTTAGCCCCATTTTTATATTGGCTGAGCTGTGGTATAACTTGCACCCCAACAAGAATAAATAACTAAAAGAAAAACAGTACATTCCAAAAACTCTTACCTCGCGTGATCTGTGTCCTGTCCGTAGAATCCTTGCAGATCCAAATTGCCAATCTAAATTCAAACAACCCAAAAGAAAAAGGCATGAAAACAACTATTTTTTAGGCAGTTTACAATAAAAAAATACCTTGTCCATATCTTCCGAAGGTGTGAAGAGTGCGGGAGGTTTGGTCAAGTCTGCCATCGCGTAGAATTCCGACCGTTCACACGGTGCTTGGTACATGTCATCCAACCGCTTGTTACGTCCCGTCGCTGTCATTTTGCGTTTCGAAGCTCGTCGTTCCTCGTCTCGCGTTTTTCGCTCAGCACCCTGCAAACAAACCCGAATCAGAAAAAAAGCAGCATTCAAGAACCCTTTACTCCAAAGCACTGCTACTCTTGTTGTAACGCTCCCCCCCAACCCACCCACCCACCAACCCACCAAAAAAAGACAAAAGTTAAGGAAAAGTGAGTTCCTATGTTCCATGTTTTCTTCAATTTAAGTATCTTCTGACTTTTAACTTCCAACGCTTGGATTTGGTGCCACGCCAAGGGGTTTTTCAGGCGCATAGGTGCGTTCGTTAGTATGTCGTTGGCAGTATAGAACTGCTCCCTTATTGAGCACTTTGCTGTAAGTGCTCGTAAAAGCGACTAGGGCTTGTTGGGTGAAAGGGACGGAAGAATTGGCGGCCGGACTGGGAACACAATACCCGGGGTATGTGATGATAGCGATTAGGGGGTTGACAGTTTATAGGACAGTACCGAGACAGCCATTTTAAGCAAAGCTATAAAACTGTTCCCCAGCAAAAATCACTTGGCTATGAATTTACTTGAAGCTCAATTGACTAGGGGGGATTTGTCTTTGCTGTACGGCTTCCTGGCCGAACTTTTTTTAGCTTAGTTTTACAAAAAATCCCTAACGCTATAAATAAACAACTTGCGGAGCCCTTTTTACGTCGCCTGAAAATTCTCTTTGGCCGTTCTTCCACCGTTCACCGCAATCCAAACGGACCTTGGGGTTCGTTTCTAAGATTGGGACTAGCCATAAAACCCTTTTTAAAAGTGCTGAAATGTTCCATGTCGAAATTCCGCAGTTACAGCTGTAAGTGGCAAGACTTCTTCGGAAGACAAAACGGAGAAGAACCAACACATCAGTAGTTTTGTATTACACGTATGGGCGGCGCCCCGTTTTCGTTTCGCTGGTAATGAACATTCTGGCTGCGTTACACCCTAAGGGTAAAATTTCTGGGTGAAGGATCTTTATAACGCACATGATGTACGCAGTTCGTGTGACAGATTTATGGCTAGGGTATTAATCATTCTCCGGGTGCAGCACCTTGTTTAGGTCCCCTTGAGGTCCCTTGCCATAATTTTTGGCATCTTTCAAGGTTTCTCCATGAAAAAAGTGAAAAGTGAACATTTATTCGCAAGGTATCTCTGTAAAACGGACGAGGCCAAGTCCTTTTTGTTGGATCACACAGAGTGGGGTATGTATTGGCTATGCATAGTTAATGACGGCTAGGAAGATGAGTAGAGACATGGCTAATGTGCCGTACTCACGAGCATGATGCGAGTCTTTCTGGACATGTTCCGTACGAACGCACCTGTCGCCATGACCATGATAATGATGATGAGACTTTCGCAGAATGGGATAGACTTCTTTGAGCGTAAGTTACCGGACCTGCACAGGAAATGTGTTTTTACGTAGAGCTGCCAAGGGGCATAAAGGCGGGGAGGGGGGGGGGATAAGTCCAACTTTTTTCTTTGCGTTACCGTCCTCTAATCTGCATGTTTGACCGGTGACGCTTACCTACCTACAATATTCTTTCACCTTTGCGAGATACACAGGTGTTTATGCAAATCGAAAGAGGCATACGTCCACTCAATATTGCGTCCTAACAGCGGTTTACAGCTGCCGCAGTCGTAAACATATCTTTAATTATGAATTATGGCAAGCTTCTAGTCTTTCGGAATTCGAATTCATAGCTAGAGAGAAAGTTTGCACTTCGGACGTACAAAAATTGGAATTTGAAGAGAAGTGAGACAACCAAACATGACCGACGTCCGTCACCTCGGGACTGCTCAGATGTCTTGCGCTTCTTGCTGGAAAATTACGTAGCTTACGAAAAGATGTGACCACGATGCACTTGTCGTTGTTAATTACTCATTCTTGTTTATAAAATACAATGTCGCGCTGCATACCGAAAAAAAACTTGCCAAGCAATACACATTTGTAAACAAACGGCCGCGGAGGTGTGCAAATAGTTTGGTGACGCCCCATATTTCCCACATAGCCAAACTTCATTGTTACACAATTGCCGTTCAGAACGAAGACGTCCTTAGCTTTTTCATAGTACAGTACTCTTAAAAAAAAATCGGGCCCAACAAATTATCTAGTTGCAGTTATCTCTGCTTTATTCCCCTGATAATTTACATACAAGGGTGGAAATGATTGGTCCAGCCAGGGGCGTATTTAGGGGGGGGTTGGGGGGTTCGAACACCCCCCCCCCCCCCGAAATTTTGATTTTATAACGGGGAAGATAGGAGAATGACCAAGTGTCCAAAAATTGCATATTAACCCCCCCCCCCGAAGCTCCCCCCCCCCGAAATGAAATCCTGGTTACGCCACTGGGTCCAGCATTACTTTTAAGACGTGGTATCACGCGTGCAATGCCTTAGTGAGAAAGGTGGCGCACTCGCCAGATGCAACCATTACCATAACTGATGCTGAAACTCAATTTTCTGTCGGTTCATTAGCAAATAGCTGAAGAGATTTACGTTTCTTTGGCGGCAAGTAAGCTTTTAAAGAGGAACGTGT
>JAHZNP010000260.1:33957-90159 GCA_020615345.1 Triops cancriformis
ATGGTTATTATAACCTTTTCTTTGGAAATCGCTGTCCCAGGAATAGGAAAAGTGAGAGATTTCCAATGAAAAGGTTATAATAACCATGGTTATTCGGCTAGTGGGACCGCAGCCTTAGTCGACTTTTTAGAGAAAGAAGAGGGTATTTCGCTTTTGTTGAAAAACGGAAAACCCTGCCTATTTTACACGTCAACCTTGGCTTTTCATTTCTTCGCTCTACTGTCTTCTGTCGACTCCAACCGCCAGCCATGTTTCTGTACCTACCTCATTTCTTTTTTTTCGAAACTGTCCTATCTCCAGAAATTCTCTGGCCAGAATATTAAGTGACTTATTACAAACGCCGAGCCAACAGCTTAGCAAGACATCCGCCATATTTCTGTGGGTCATAATTCGAGCCACTCCTTCTCGATATGCCAATAAATCTCCGGCACTTGTATCTACGTATGTTCCACTGCGTGCTCGCATTCTAATTAAGCGTATAACCTAGAATCTCATATCAAAAACTACTACAACTACCGAAGTTTTTCCACCAACTTATGCGAAACATGATCATTTCTCCCATGCGCCATCTCGATTTTTCTCTCCAGGCCCTTTTCCCAAACTCACTCAAAATTTACATCGTGTAAGGTTCCCAGAACACTTGACAAGCACCAAGCATTTCACCAGACACAATGTCCAAATATGACAAGAACTTAGAGGAAGTTTTGGGTAAAAACTGTCTTACCTTATCACAGAAAACCTTGATTTGACAGTAACCACGATGTGTGACGGGGCTGTTGTCCCGGGGATCGTCGTACGTGTCGATTTGAATATGGAGCGGCAAGCCCTGATGGTCATCACATCAAATCCCCATCAGGCGACAGTTTCGAAACGCCACAAACAGGCGACATCCGCAGAATACAAGCCCAAGACCCAAACAGGTTTGAGAAAACATAAATAATAAAAAAAGAACAAAATCGAGATAAGTAATGGCATTAAAGAAGTAACGCCAGTATGGGCATAGCATAACTTCTACATCTTGTTGGCTGCTCCCTTGTATCGAACAAGGCACCGCCATCACGTTGACCATGCCGCTTGTTCGTAGAGAGGCATTCTTGAGTTTTTTTTCTTTTCCTCTCATTTTTTCCCCTTTTTTTTCGGATTCTTTCTTTCCCATCAGACTATGATTACACGCAGAAAACGGACTCGGGATGTCTGTCCATCACACATGACATGTGCCAGGGTTCCAAATTCTTTCTTCCACAACAACAACAACAACAAAAGCTAACCTACACACATTTATAGCTATTCTACACAAATCTCCTACGTTTTCTTATTGATAAACCTGGTCGGGAAGCAAAAACTTTGCGTTTTGCTGTCAGTCATTCCATCACCATTGCAGTGGGTGGTCTTGGGGGATTCGTTACAAAATGCCAGAATGTGTCACTCGCATAGCTTACCCGTACACAACATTAAGGAAAAAAAATTTACTGAAGGGAACTTGTCCCTTCCTCGAAAAAAGGGTCGTACTCAAAGAAAGGGGTGTAACCTTACATAAGTTGCTTTTTTCCAGGGGTGTCTTTTTGGTGGTTAGAAAAAAATGCAGGTAAAGGTAGGCTTTGGGGATCTTTTATATGTTCAGGCAGGGCGATACGAAAGGGTATACAAAAAGGGCCTAAAGGGGCTGAAAAAAGCTTTAGGCTTGTCTGTTTCTCTCCCCCGCAAGGTGGATTACCCCTTAAAGGTGCAAAAAGCTCATAATTCTCGGATCTTCTGTGCCCTTTTTATTACAAAAAAAAGGACAAGAGCTCCCAAGTTTCTCTAAAAGCATTCTGCACTTTTTGTGACTATGGCAGGATTTCGGCCTTCTCAGGGTTCAAGATACTTTTAAAAACCCTTTTCAAGTTGTGAAGCTCAAATTATATCAGCGCTTGTAGGCAAATTCTGGTCCAACTAAAAGGCTAACTTTCGCATCCCAACCAGGTTTTGAAGTGGAAAAACAAAAGAAATTAAATTTAACAGTTAGAAAGGCAAGCAGAAATAAAATAAACGTAACAAAGTAAAAAAATGGGTATAATTAAAGTAACCAAAACATGAGCGAAAACAACTAAAAATGAACTAAAAATTAGAAATTATTAACTAGCTAACTGGGAAATGAAATAAGAAAAGATTGAAAATAAATAAAACAAATGTCAACATGATGTAGGCAACAATGGTATGTCTTACCTTGACGCCTTTTTGGGTACTGAAGTCTGTGCTGAGACACTGGACGGCAATGTTGATCTGTAAGACAAGAGATGCACATAGCATAGCTTGCATTAATAATTAAGCGACAAGGTTTTTCAAGCGCTACTGCGCTACTCTCACAAAGTGTCATACAGAAAAAAAAGAAGTACTTGGTCGAGTTAAAGGAAGGAGAAATTAAACAAATAAGTAAAAAAAACAGGCCAAACCGACATGCATATGCAAAGACAGCTGCCCCCTTTCCCTTTTTTGCCTGTCATACGCAAATGAGGCTCGAGCAGTAAATATGCCCGACACATGGCTTTACGCAGTCTATCATGTATCCCTGGATTTCTCCCAACTGTCATGCAGCCATCTTGAAATGGCTTGACCCCCATCATCTCTCTTTCTCTTTGGCTGGAACAGAACATTCCCCCCAGGGAAAAATATAATATGGAGCCATGCATTCGCGTACAGGCACAAAAAGTAGGGGGGTGGGGGAATCTTGAATAAAACCATATTAGAATTTACCTTGGCTGCACTTTCTAGCGGATTCCAATAGATCGCAATCGCGTTATGCGCCACTTCGTCAATGCAGCCCACCAAGCCTACGCTATTCTTGGTATCTAGACACGACAGGAGAACAAAGACAAATTAAAAACGGGGAAAATAACTACCACCAATTTAATTCCTCTTGCTATGGAAGCCAAAGTAAAAGAATCAACGGAACGACTACAATTATCTAATACTACTTATTTTATTCTTGTTTATTTCTGTATGCATATTTGTATCACTGTGTTGGTAATTCAAAGCAAGGGGAACACAGGTAGATGTTAGTACAATGCCACGCAAGGTTCACAATCAATGTTGTGTGGTCACCACTTGTAATATTAATTTCCTGAGACAAGACAGGTTTTGGAAGTAATTGTAGTGCAATCACAACACCTTGTTTCGCACAACTGCATTATAATTGAATTTAATATCAACATTTTTTTTTACTTTGCAATCACTTTTGAGTTTTCAAACGTTCGAGAAACCGGTGAAGAAAGACAGTAAAGGTAATAATTTATGGCGCAACTCCCTAAGATATGTTCACCGCGAAAAGGAAGACTTGCCTCGAAATTTTCAAACTACATTTGTTTACCAACTGGAAAATGAAAAGAATAATAATAATAACATGACAATATGCAGTTGATGTACTCGCAAATTTAAGTGCTACTTACTAAGACTGATTGTAATGGGATTATACGTCTTTTAAAAACCCCTAATGTTAATGGTAATAACTTAAATTCGTAATTATTCAACGACAAACTACCGATGGAGGAAATATCAATTATATTAAGTCAATTCAGATCTCCATATGACAACAGTAAGTTTTATAATTAAAATAGATGGGCTGCAAACGATTTATCATTCGGGCGTGGGAAACCAATGCTTCATTCTAGGTTAGGGATACCCCTAACCCTCCAGTTTTACCCCTATCAAGGTATCTGGAAAAATTTAACGGTATCACGCACAAACTGAAAGCGTCCTTTGATACGTTTCAGAATAACGCAAGAAAAGGTGCAAGAAATTGTCGTAACGTTCGTCAGGTGCCTTTTGTAACGACGAGACGTACTCGATAGCATTAGGGAGTTATTTATTACGAGGCTCACAATTGAGGGCATAGCACTACCCCCCTTTGGCACAACCTTTACCCGCTTGGGGGCAATTTGATGCTCGTGGAAAGATTTTTTTGAGCGGGGGGTGGGGGGGGGGAGAGAACAACTTCCTGCTGACTTTGAAATGGTAGACGCTTTCACCTTTTGTGCCATTACGTTCTGTTGGGCGCCAAAGTTCTCGCGGCAGTAGCGAACTTTGGGAAAAATTAAGCTAATATGAAGAAAAGAGACGCATGGAATGGAACACGGGGCACGTTGCCAAAAGTTGAGCGCGCACTGCGTCCGCGACTGCAAATGGGCGCAATTTGCGCCAATAGGAGTAACAGCGTAAAGAGAATGAGAAACACAGTGCTGTCTCGCCTAATGCGAAAGTTCCTTTGTAAGTGCGAAAGACAAGCAAGCAGCATTTGCATATGCTTTATAAAGTGGCAACTCCCCAGCAGACGGGCAAATAATGGACTCAGGACGTCAAGAAAACAGTTGCGAACCACAGGACGTAGCGTCACTTGTCCTTTTTAATTGTATTATTTAACGTCAGCCAAACAGTCGCTGCCACCTTTGGTCTACTTTTTAGACGCTCGCATTTTCGCTTTAGCGTCGAGATATCTTGTACACACCTGGATGCACACGCGCTCATACTTTCGCACACTTGCACTCCCACATAACGCTTCTATGAATTTATGTCCCATGCACAACAGACAGTACTCTCCCATCAATACTTAACCGCACATTCGTACACGAGAACGAAACACACCATTTAGGCAAACTAACCTTAAAACGTTTTTGTTCTCACATTATTCTCCTGTAATTAAATACAGTGCAACTGCTATGATAGCAACCTTGGTCGTGAAAGCTGACCACGACAATCTAATCTTTACCCCAGGATAGGCGAATTTTTACACGCCAAGATGTTAGGTTGCATAACGAAACCTTTCCCTACACTAGTCAAATACAAAATAGATAACCAATCACTCATTACCATTACCAAAAATAAACTTCAAAAATGAGCTAAGCAAAATCCCACGGAATCTGCCGTAGTATGTTACAAAGAATTTTGTTCAGCGCTACTGGAAACGGCTGGGCTACGGTAATTCATTGTTGGTAAAAACGAATTTTCCTACCGCTAACGAAGCTGTGTAGGAGCTGTGCAAACACTTCATTGTCAGTAAACAAGGTTAACTCCGCTATTTTTATTACACGTATAAATTAAGTAATATATTAAGAATAATATCTAGGTCAAAGTTAAGTGACAGATAAAGTTCCGTTAAACATTAAATGTTTCTACGTATACGACTTTTGATCTCATTGATATCAACTAACTTTTTTTGGTTACATATTCCGAGAATGATATTTGGACTTAACACAATTGGACTGTCACTTAAGTCCTGTCCGTAAACGCTAGAAAACGTATACACGCAAGTTAAATTCAGAGTTTGCATAATAATTACCAATTACTCGTTATTACCAAGATGATATTACCAATCATGTGTTCGACCTATTTGGTTGGTGGAAGTTCATTTTCTTTCAAGAAGGCTTAACAAAGAATAGTTTATACACAAATAGCAGCCATTAGCGTAAACTATCGCTGATTATAGTTTTTCTGTCTCCGGGTAATTTTACGGAAAGGTTTCTTAAACAGCTTTAGCAGGCAAAATTTGAGAGTTTTACACGTCTGAAATCCCTTGTCAAAACTCAGCAGAGCTACAAGCTTGTCCTCATTACTGGCGGTTCCCAAAAACAGTCAGATGATAACGTTTTAAGGCGCTTAAATTAACGTACTTAAAAAAAGAAACGCACAGAATCATTAGCCATGCAAGAGCACATGTGCACGACGAAAAAGCGTAGCGTGCCAAGAAGCGCATACTGTAGTGCACAGTGCGCTACACGTACACTAGGTGAGTGCATCTGAGCCATGTTTGGTATGAGGGATTTGCCAAAACAACTTTATTTTTGGGGGGACACGCCCCTTTTAGAAAGATTTTGGCTGTGAATTCAACTTAGCCCTCGAGGGACAAGAATACCCACACTCTCCGCATCATTACGCTAAACGGGAAATCATGCATCAGCCTTTGCAAACTATATTTCGTTCTCGTCAGGAATATTGTGTAAATTCACACATGGAGACATTTCTCGAGACAACTTTCCTCAGCGCCCTTTTCTGAGGTAGTCGTTCGAACAAGCCGAGATGTATCTCCAACGAGTCCGATTAGTACGGCGTATTTTTTAAACAAAAATCGAACAATTTATATAATAAAAGGAAAATTATCAGAACAATGTTACGAGAATTAAGATATTAAGAAATTAAGGATTTTTGACATTAGGAGAATTTTAAAAGAAAGCGGAAGACCACAATGCGTAGCTTTTGCGACATCGTTCGTCTTAAAAAACTAAACAAGAGAGCGGTGTACTTTGAAACACATTTTATTGTCATAAAAAAATTGTAACGTAATGAATGTAACCCTTTTTTGTTCCTTCCTCGTTAATGTAACCAAACGTGGCATTAAAGCAAAGAAAAGCAAAGCAAAGAATTTATGTTAAATTTGGAATTACTTTTCATTTCTGAAAACTTTCAGGAACTGGCGAAGAAGAAATAAATACAAGAGGAAATTACGCTACAAGCACTCTTACGCATTGCCACTGCTAAAGTGAACAGATTTCGCCACCGAAATTTTCTGAAAAATTCCTAATGTTTAAAGACAACTACGCGTTTTTCTCTGACGAATTTCAATCTGCCTACAATTTTACGAAACTGAAAACAGTCGTAGCGCTTACATATCTCTAGTATCCCGGACGTTCATTCATTTTCGGACGTTCATTCGAGCCACAACGTAATGGAAAGGGAAGATTTCTACAGATCAGTGCTACTCGGTCATGACACATAAGATTATACAGAAGTAGAAGCGCAACTTAATGAATTCACTTCTAAAGCCAATTCGAAAATTATATTTGTGTGAAAACCTCTAAACTTCGTTAGTGAATGCTCCCTCCTCCTCAAAGAAAGTTTTGTATTAAGTTAAAAAAAATACATGACCGTCAATAGACTATGCCTACGATGGTTAATAATAAATAAATATAAAAAACTTAATGAATTACTTTCTGAACGTAACTGTAAGGTAAAACTGTTTCATTTATAAAGCACGTAATTGCCATTGCAATAATATTTTTGAACTAAAAAGTACACACAACTGATTCGCCCTCGGACGAAAATTCTTGGCTGTGGCGAAAAGCGCGTTTGTTTGAAAAAATGTTCCCCTCGTGTATAACTAGATTCACTTTCTCTCCGTTTCATGAAACTTTTGGATGCTAGTTTGAGAAACAGTAATTGAGACGGAAACTGAAAACGCTAATTAAGCAACAGGAGGTGGATTTTTACAACTTCCAATAACTCTTTCCCTCAAACTGCACACCGCTCCTTGGCCCTCGGGCTCTTTTTAATCCTCTTTCACCACAGTTTATGGCCTATTCTGAAACTGAAAAAAAAGATTGATGGCCGAGAACGCCTTGTTTCGAAAAACCTGGGAAGGGTGCAAAGGCAGCGAAAACTTACCGTAAGTGAAGTATCACAAGATTTACCTTCTGACAAGGGCTCATTTTCTCCGTGGCTATGCTGACGACTATTGTTTATTTTTTATTTTATTTTTTGCTTTTGGTATCTTTATGAAGTAGCCAATTTTCAAGGGGCAAGCTTCAAAAGACTGACTACAATATGCCCCCTATTCCAGAGCAAAAAAAAGTATCAGCGAGTGCACAAGTAACTGCGCGATTGATGGCGCAACACTCTCTCAAAAGGGTTATCTTACACCAGGGCTCGGCCAATACTTGGTCAGACAGTGCAACAGCAGATGCTCACTTTACAATTGTTACTTTGATTGTACATTTAAACTCTCTTTCTATAACTTTAAATTGCAAGATTGAAGGCTTGAATGCTACCAGTGGTACATTCTTACATCCGAGTTCGATCTGTTTTTGGAAAAGCTACATTGCCACCGTCACTTCTCAAAAACGTTGCTTTGATTTTCTGGTGTTTTTTAGATTTTCTTTCTAGCACCCTTAGTAATTCCTGTTGCCTTATGACCGGGTTTAACCCACACTTGTTCCGAGATTTCAACAGCGCAAGTTCACTCTAACAATGTTTCCCCAACTGCCCTACTTAACTCCCTCTCCGTATTTTCACATTTTTTGGGTCAGTTTCAGCAGTACTATCCTAACTTCTAACCCACAAGGTATATAATTTGCATAATGTACGAACTCGGCACTTACGGCAAGCTTGGCTTCCATTTTAATTCCGTCTCACTAACCATAACTGTCAAGTAAGATACTGTTTTTCTGCCCTTGTAAGGACATTCCGCCTATCGCGTTTAACTCTCTTTTGATCCAAGATGCAAAAACCGTACGACCAACAATCCCGCCACCAAAAGTTTAAAAGTTGACAATGGGTCTATGTCATTCGTATGCTTACCCGCATCCAAAATCCGCTGTTTCACACTGTGCTGACGACTGTGCCAAAACTGCCAGGCTTTCGCTTCTTCTTCGTTGCTCTTCTCCTCTCGGAACACCAACATAACAACGCTCTAAACAAAGCAAAAATAAATAAATAAAAAATAACACTAATTAAACTATTCCAACACAGTTTTCTGCCTTGGCTCTTCGACTGTTCTGCACACTGCGTAATGATTTCCCTCAGCTGACGTATCCACGCTTGGCTTACTCGTAAGCTCCTTCTTCCACGCTTACTTTGCGGTTACCTTAACCCGTCTACTACACTCAACCTCGGCATTCTGTTGGTTAATTGCCTCGGATGATGGAGTAGATGTCCAAGGGCTAGCGACAACGAGATTCCGGGGCTCTGATTAGTAACAGCAGACAAAGAGTGAAGCGAAATATTCTCACGCGATCATACGATTGCATTTGCATTAATACAGGATGTCAGTAAAAATAAAAATGCACACACAAAAAAGCCAGGACCGAATGGAGGCCATGACGTCCCAGTGTACATGTCACTCTCCAGTTTCTCGTAGCGTGACACTTCTGATCTTATTGCTCCGAGTCACCCAGAATGGTTAAGCGGATTAAACTTCTGGGAAGTTTGGGTTACAATCAGAGTCCTCCATCTTGGTCATTAATGCACAAATGGCTGCTTGTTGTTCTAGGTCATGCTTCTTTTCCAGGCGAGAGAAAGTGCTACCAACGGCCCTTGTACCAACTCGGTTCATTATTATGCACCTAAAATTGACTCTAACCAGGTTCAAAAAATGAACGAAATGCGTAGTTACTGGACCTTGCCAGGAACGTTTTACAACTTTATCAATCAGAACGACAAGTTCCCTAGTCCTAATGAGGATTTTATAGTTGTGGGGGGTTGAAGCCATTAAAATGACAGCGAACGTAAGAAAGACCTGCGCCGTACACATATATAATACAAGGTGATCCATGCGGGCTGTAAATAGGTTCTTCGCCCAAAAAAGTTCGCCTCCCTGTTTTTTTGGTCTGCACGCTTGATGGACCATAAAACAGTTGGGGTAGAATAATAGACCATAGACACGCAATCCCTCTGAAAACCATTGCGATAGAGTGATATTGAGGCTAATTCCGCTTCTATTTGGAAAGGTAACGTTCCCAGTGCTGCAAGAAAATATGCAAATGCGGTTTTACCTTGACGGTTTGGTTCTTGAGGTGTCGCTCCGGGTCAGGAATGTATTCCAGGGTAATGCCATAGAATTGGCCTTTATTGATGTACGTGATGCGATCGTCTTCCCGCCGCTGGCTGGTCGAAATGGGCGATTCGAGGTGATAGCGGAACCCGTGGGGGGAATATCTATACGAGAAAAGCAAGATGTGTACATTAGCGTTGCTATTACTGACGAGCATCACATGGCTAAGGCTGGTACAAACGTAAGGTAAAAGTTTAACGATAGTAATGCGTAATGCAAAAGTTTCCAGGACGATAAATCAAGAGTTTTCCATTCAAACCGGCAGGTACACACTTATACCACCCCATTAATGTCCTGAAGGTTCTTGAAGTGCAACAATAACAAGCATCCTTGAAGGAAACCTGAGTTTCAATGAGAGTTTTTGGTGGCGGTTATGATGAAACACCTTTTCAGGAAACGAGTACTGCGTGGCGGTTTCTCATGACCGGTTTATTTACTACGAAAGGGGCGGCTTATTAACGGTGGCACGAGTCTGACTAGTTTTGAGTTGGAGTTCCGTAAGGTACTAATAATTTTGGGGCATCCCAAGTGTCGCCGCTCTTTTTCCTGGTTGGGGGCAAGTTTAGGCGCGCAATAGACCTTCCTGCAAAAAGCCGGTACTACCGGTATGGAACCAAGAGCATACCGGTTAGGTTACAAACGGAAGTTTACTACGGCCATACGACACACGCGCGTCAAAATATTGTAGCCAGCAGACACGAAACCGGACCGGCACTCAACTATGCCGTTCCATGACTTAACACAACCACGGTTCAAGAGCAAACGACAGGGTTGGTGGGTTTTCCTTCCCTCTGTCGTGTGGGCCGGTTGTAATTCCGTCATGCTAAACTGCTTAACAAGTTACGCAAGTTTCATTCAGTAAAGCAAACAACCAGAAGGACCACTAGAACTGGTGCTGGACTGAAGATGTTTCCGAGAATGGGGCAATAGGGCATATGCCAATCTTAGTACGTAGTTCCCCCCGGTAGGACAGAGCCGCCATTGTTCGAACCACTGTTATTGTTTGATGTTTACATCGTTGGTTCACGTGGTGTTAAATTGGCTGAATTTCCTCTCCATTTTCGACCGACAACGTTTTACACCACATTTCATCTTTCCTGTGTAAGTTAGCCACGGCTTACTAAAAAAGTACGAAAATAAGAACGATGGTCGTATACTGTTGACAGTGCTTAGTGTAAACATTGGTTCGAACAATGGCGGCTCTGTCCTACCGGGGGAACTACGTACTAAGATGGGCATATGCCCTACAACACGTACAAAGCTGTCAGAAACAGCAAAAGTTCAGGCCAAGTACACCAAGTGCGTTTCATGCGTTAAGCCATAACGAGAGGAAGCCTACACTTGGGTTTACCTGTCTGTCGTGCCATGAAGTGATAAAATGATAGGCCAGTCAAGCACAAAGACCTTGAATGGAAAACACGGTGTTTGGCAAGTAACCGGGAAGACTGACTGCAATGAACGTTCATTTGCTCCAAGATCGAGATGGAAAACAGAATCCGAAGCCTGGCCAGAAATGCCTCTCCTATGGGTTGTAGCTCTCCCATGATAGGTCTTGTTTGATACTCGTTTACAAGAACTTGCCAAGGACGATTTCTCGAATTCAGACAAGAAACGATTTCCATATACAACGCTTCGAACCTGCCTTGGTCATTAAAATGAATATCCTGAGAGTTTTCATCCACATTCACTTGCAGTTCTAATTCACGTTCAATTTTGTCTCCGAGAAGGTCAGGAGGAATACAAATCAGAGGAATTGTAAGCTCAATTTTCTTACAAGTTCTTGTACAATGCGTTGAATTCTGTCATTATCCGCCACCTTTGAAATAAGGTGTGGGTACTGTGTCACATGACTGATGTCCTGTACCTTTCATATGACGGTATATGAAAATATTTACCTGCGTTCATCAATTACGAAAACAGACGTAAAAAAAAATCTGCGCAAGTACGATGTCTAAGAGTTGGAATATTCTTTTGTCCACCATCCTTGCATCCGACGTCATTTTGCAGCGCAGGACTAAAGAATTCCAACGACGTCATTCTTCATAAATGACGGACTGTGACACGTGGCATCATAACCTGACCCTAACTTCAAAAGTAACCCATCGAGTCAAGTGGCACCACACGCTATTTACCAAGACTTGCATCTCTTGTCCATCAACTAATTAAACTTCGCAGAAAACAAAGTTAACCTGAAGATGGTAATTTGACCGAAAAGAAATTCAGACTTACAGTTTGGGAATTTGAACTTTGTCCGCTTCGCCTTGTCGCCCACAATCGTGCCACGCACGAGATCGAGAAGGGGGCGTAGGGGTCACTGTATTGCTGTTCGGGGTAGTTCCTCCGTTCACAGAACCCCCACCTGACCCTGGCGTATCCGGAGGTCCGCGAGGTTCAATCCCTGTGGCAGGGCCACCGTTGTCTCCATTCAAACCCGGTTCGAACATGGCTGCGTTATTGAGCTCGGTGTAATCGAACGTCTGAAAAGGTCAAATTATCACTATTGCTGTCCATAAGGCTCACCCCGTAAAATCCTCACCCCCAAAATATATTTAAAAAGAAAAAAGAAAATCGGGTCCTTACTTTCTGTACCGCTGACTGATCGCGGGGCGTACCCGTTTCGGCCCCAATGCCGCTGTCGGGCGAAGGTAGGTCCACGTTGAGTACATTCGGTGTCTGTTGCTTGTAGACCGTCCGCTGAGGCAGGTAGCATTCATTGAAGGCTGTGTCATGGCCGTCGCCGTTGGTGTACGCAATCTGCGACGAGCTGCGCACCGCAGGAGGATAAGGATCGCCGGTGATGCTGAACTCGTAGCGGTAGTTCTGGTACGGATCGTTGTTGATCGCGCTCGAATTGACCGACGTCACTGTGGACACGGCGTAAGTGACGTTGGATTGGCGGGACCCGTTGGAGCTAGTGCTGGCGTAGCGAGCGCTAGCCGAAGGGGACAAGGGCACAAAACTCGAACTGTCGTAGGTGGGAACTGGCTGAATGGTCGTCAGGTTCGAACTGGCCCCGGTGCCGAAACTCGGGCTGGACGCTTGGTAATGCTGTAAACCAGCCTTGACCAGGTCACTGGTGGACAAGGTCGAACCCGAGGCCGTGGCGTCCCCGGCCGCCGCCGATTCACTCGCCACAGAGCGGCGCGTCGACAGGGCGTGGCTGATGGGGCTGGCGGGGTTTTCGTCCACGTGCAAATCGACCAGGCCCGCCACGCTTACCAAGGGCCCAGCGTTGGCCAGCTCGCCGTTGGCCAGCGCGCGGGAAATCACCGTCGAATGTTGAGGCATCTTGTCGGAACTCATAATGACCACGGGGATTCCGCGGCTCTCGGTACTACGTCGCGTCAGATCCTCAGGCTCACGTTTGAACATGACTTCGACGAGATCGTCCGTCGCCGACGTGTGACTGCTGATTGGAGCTTTGATGGCCCCTATCACTACAGAATGGGAATTGTTCCCACTCGTAGACCTACGTCAAAGTCGAAAGCGAGACTTAATATACTTGTAAAGGTCTGGACGGACAAGAGGGATGCTCTCATGCATAGCGTAATACGCCACACACATGGTAGAAATCTTCCACAAAATTATGATCTTCGACAATAAAAAAAAACGAGTTTGTTGGGCTCATTAGCATGGAGACGAGCTTGGTGCTCATGACTATTTGCAGCTACGTTACACAACGAGCTGCTCGTCATATCAAGCACGGAACAATGCCGAATAATTATGATAGTGAAAACAGACCCGTTATTTATAACCGTGATTGTCCATGAGCTGGACCGAAAAGTTAATCAACGCTAAAAAATTCCCATTACCTGCATTCGCAATGCCCGCGTATTCGAATATTAGACACATCCATCTAGCTATATTTACAAACTTCAAAAACCTACGGAACAACCTATGAATCTTAACAACAGTTTACTTTTTCTTCGAAGAAAAAAAACACCCGACCCGAAGTGTGTACACAAACTTCTATCGTTCTTCTAAGTTATTAAATTATAGAATTGTTCTAAGTCACGAGGCATAATCAAAACGGAATTCAAAAACGCGCCAAAAAGGCTGATGAGCATAGAAACAATGAAAGTTCATGAATTGTCACGGTGGTGTATACAAGCATAGCCGGTCTGAGAGATTCGACACACGACACATGAAAAGTTATAAACTTTCATTTTTCCGTTTTTTTACGAGAACTGTACAGTACTCTCCAAAAAACGACACATACAAAATGCCCTATCCTAGCTCCCCACAGATGCGTGCCTAAACGGTGCGAACAGCACAGCGAATAGCACGCCGTGCGAAACCAACCCACGAATGACTCGTCTGAGCCCGCGATATTGGAGTTCCAGATAATATTCGCAAAAATTATTTACCGGTGCCATCTTAGATTTCACATTTTGACAATTATGAATTTATAAGATGTTTTTCAATAAACGTTTGATGATGAGATGGTCTTGTTATTTATCCGTAGCACCAACTATTAATTCAAATTCATTGTTGCTTTGGCCGACGGAATTTGTGGGGAGCTAGAATAGGGCATTTTCTATGTGTCGTTTTTTTTGGAGAGTACTGTGCAGTACTCGGCAAAAAACGGGCCAAACAAACCGCCCTATGCTAACGTTCCACGCCACTGGCGGGAGGAAGCCTTGCGGGTCAAAAGCGTTCGAAAGACGAAAAGTGTGACACCGCTCGCACAACTGCCGTGGCGGTAGCACAGGGAAGTTGGTTTGGCCCGTTTTTTTGCCGAGTACTGTACGTTTGCAGGAAACAATAAAAATTTACATTACCATTATCGTTCCAATGTTTTCCAATAGTTTATCGCCTTGCATTTAGGCAGATAACATTGAATTAGCACAGAGAATATCCTTTGCGCATTTCTGTCTCTTTTTTGAAGTCTTGTATACTACGTGACTATTTGACTCGGCTTTACCTTTCTTTAACGTCAACTCTAAACACCGTTTCCATGTTCTTTCTCTCGCTAACTCGCCCGTCAAGCTGTAAAAATAAAGGGTAAAAAGGTCCAACTTACCCCCATAGATCCACTGTTTTAACCGTACTGTAATTGGGCTCCCCCTTGTCGTTGAGTTTATGGTCGTAATCGTACATTCCAATATTGGTCACCCCTTGCTCTTCGTGCGGACCGGTGGGTACATCCAAATTGAGCATGGCGGAGGTGGCCACCGTCACAGGATGGTCTTCTTGCAGGCTGTGGTCAAAGTACGAGCCACCACGCCAAGCATCTTCTCCCTCGGCAATTCCTGGCATACGGGTAACTGGCGCGACAGTCGGCGGCGGGGACTGCTCGGAATGCGAACTGGGGCGGTGCTCGTCCGCCAGCGACTCGGCGCAATGCTCGATGACGGCCACGTGGTGCTGCTGCAAGTGTTGGTGCAGCGAATCCACTGCGTCTGCTTCGTGGTGCTGTTGGTGGTGGTGATGATGTTGATGATGGTGGTGTTCGTTCTCCAAGGATGAAGCGTGGACCAAAGCCGCCACCGCGTCCTCCTCCTCTTTGATCAAGCCTTCTTCATCGAGGTGACCTCTGTGTAAGAAGAAAAACAAGCCAGTCAGAAAAAAAAGGCTTCCGCAGGAATGTGTCATCTTTTCTTCTCGATCGCTGTTTTCCACACAGATATGCCAATGGTGAGAAATTAGCGCTCTAAAAAGGTTTCTCCCCAAGCGATTGAAACGTTAGATGGTCGTTTCTCGCAGGCGAATGTCAAAGTCCAAGCGCATGACATAGCCCCGGTAGTAAGGAGCTAGCTCTCAAATTTGCATGAGAATATGTCCCCTTTTGAGTTGTAAAAGAGTTTTTAGGTTAGACTTATTTTGATCCTCCATCGTGGTACGAAAAATGCCCTCTGAACGAAGAGAGAGAGAAACGATAATTGCAGGCTTCAGGTCGTTTTTCGCCTTCAAAGAAGAAAAAACGGCATTTAACAATTACTCGATGCCTTTGCAGCGTAACAGCAACGACCAACAAAACACTAAATCCAATGGCAAACAGTCCTTGGCTCGCTGTCGTTGACTAATTGCTGAAAATCGTAACAGCTCTGCTACAACTGCAATACCCCCCCCCCAAAAAAAAAAAAAAAAACTTTTAGAAAAGAAGAGACCATCGACTAAGCCAATTGGCTTTTAGGACCAGAGGAGCAGCCCGAAACGCTAAGCTTATCGTCTCTATACATGGAAGCGAGGTACTTTGATGACTTTATCTGGCGCCAATCAAGAAGGCCAAGCAGAGGACACTAGCGGAACCCAACCCAGGCTTTTATACCATGCCCTAGACGCATCTGACCTTCTATTAATGATCTCCTTCGCTTTTCTTCGGATCGAGGAAACGTTTTTGCCTTGACAAGGGGAACAAACTCAAGCTAGGTGTCTATTTGCATGTGTGTGTTTTTAAGGACTTCCCGAGACCACAGTTGTCGACAACTTGCAGCTAAACAAGAAGAGGAAAACTGGGCAGTCCCTTGCTACGCCTCTCAAGCTTGAAATCAACTGCTTCAACGTTGTTCTCTCCCTGGAAAAAATTGTCCCTGCGCGGCTAATGAGCTACCTCTTATCTACGCGCAGTGACGGTTGCTCACATGGTAGTCACCTTGGCAGCACAGGGCGACTGAGACAAATGGCCAATTAAAGGAAAGACTACGGGCACTGAACACGTTTCCAAGTCGTCCCAACGCTCAACCTCTTAAGCATCACACTTAATTGGCATTTTTCAACGGCGAAAAGTAAAACCACTTAGTAAGAAAAAAATGTCCTTTCCAGCCTCATTGTCAAGAAAAAATATTTTTGCCGACTCGTTTCGCAACTAGAATTGTGCCAATCCGCGGAGATCAATCGCACAATAAAAAGTTTCCTACTACAAAATTATAAAGTAACAGCGATTAATTATGTTGTCGTTTCTTTGGATTTGTTTCCAACGCGACCTCGGGATGTGTAGTAGGAAATCACGAATCCAAATGAGCTTCCGTGGGAATTTTGCGGACGGGGATGCTAACTGACAAAGCTGAAGTTTGAAAAACGCTGCTCGGACAGTTTCCTTTTTGTTCCACGCAAATTGGTGTTCCGTTCGCTCTGCTTTTCTGTCACATTATGGGACTGTAAAGAATGACAGGCTCATTTTTTCCCAGGTGGGGGTTTGGAGCAGGGAATAGAAGGTCACAAGGCTAATTCCGATATGGAGACATGCCATGTTAAGGGCTCTTGGTCTTAAAGTAGATGCCATCACGAAGAGTCAGGGAGAAAAACTCGGCTCTAGTGATTTCGGTCTCCCTGATGTCTTATCTCGGTGTGTCAGGTCTTAAAAACGGAAAGCAAGGCCGAAACACGTTGCATACACACACAAAAAACACTGTGTCGAGCTTGAGTAGTACGTCCGAAATGAAAAGTTCGGGCTGTTATGCAAGGCGCATTTCTCAGCAAATCGTTGATGCTTTTTGGTCATGTCACCGCGGGAAACTAAAGGCCAAAGGTGCACATGTTACCAGTTTCATCCTCTCCGAATCTGCGCCGTTGCTCTGATAGAACTGTTAAGCCGAATGTTAATCACCCTTCGGGATCTGCCCGTACAAAATAGAACCTGCGGCTCGAAGCGAGTTCACGGTAGCTGGCCCGAGGTGTGCTATCTCGCCTACTGCCCCGAACTCGCCGTACGCGGTTTATCTTTCCTGGAAATCCCTTTCATGAAGAGTATGCGCTACTTCCCAAGCAAGGACCCCGAAGACCACCCTTACCTCGATATATCATGCTAGCTTGTGACAGCTAGCATTTAACTCTCACACAAGGACATTTGATTATAGCTAACGCACGGTAAATCTAGTTTGAAGTAACGAGAAGATGATTAATGCCGTGGATGTGAGCGAAGTTGCGTTGGCAAAATTAAAGTTCTTCTGTTTTTTAGCGTCGCAACAGAGGTAAGGTGCGCGACAGTGGTTTTCTTACGGACAAAAGTTGGCAAAGGAAGGTTAGGGCGTTGTAAGAACATACCCTAACCTGACACAAGGCTTTAGAAGAACTGCTGTAACGAGCTCTCGGTACGTTACGAACATGGCTTTGCCTTCAGAGTTGGAGACCACTTTTACGAGGATAAGTTGACAAGGTATGGTTGGGACGAAAGTATTCGCAAACTCTAACACAATTCAGTGGCTCGGAATAATGGCGTAGCTTATGACTTTTGGGTTCGTTAGGGTATGCTATTGGTTTAGAATCTAAGGCATTATATTGTAGTCAAGAACAATATTCGTCCATGCCACGTTATCTAGGCTAGGTTCTGCTACGCTCATACTTGGAATACCCAACTGAAGTAGTGACAATTTACGGAGGCGCTTTGTTGGTACCACAGTTGGTCAAAATCCGATTTAGGTAGTGAATTTAACAATTTGGTGAGTTCCAACTCAAGGTTATTGCACTAGTTTTAAATGATTGATTCAAGTAGTTTCTAATTTTAGAAAACTGAGCAAACAACTGATTTGGCTCTACCGAACGTGAAAAGATTATGTATAAGACGCTGGCATGAGAGCAACATTTGACTTCAAAAGAATTCTTCCAAAAAACGATACGACATAACATTACGAAGGTTACACTAGCGTGGAAATTGAGCTTTTGCCTATCTATTCCATTTCAGCTTATTTCCCTTCGTTTCATACCGAACGAGGTCCAGCTCTGCTTCGTTCTAAATGAAACTTAGTTTTAAATATTTGTTTTGCTTGCTTCAGATTTGGCTTTGAAAACCCCCGAAATTGTTTCAGGTGTTTGAATTCAGAAAATCATTTTGCATTTAAAGTGTTTATTTTAAAAAAATTAAGTAGATTTCAATCAATTTTATAAAAAAATACTCTGAATTCGAAATGACTTTACTGCCATTTCCATTGAATTTTCCTAGCTCAGGTTAGTTCTCGTTTGGCGACTAGACATCAGAGCTGGTTTTATTCAATACAATGGATCAGATTTTTACTTAAATTCTGTTCATTTCAACTGAACTTGAACTAATCTGTCGACTTCTATTTCAAATCGAACTGACTTCAGAAACGACTGAATTTGCATGAGTTGACACAGAAAAAATTAACACTCAAAAATCATATTTTTAATTTTGACGCTGTATAACTTCATAGAGAAGGAATATGTATAGACCTTTTAAAAACTTGAAAAGCACTGTTTTCTCGGAGCCGCAATACAGTTTTTACGTTACTTGCCTTGTTATCTCTTATTTACCTTTAAGTTGAATTTGATCTTGACTTAGAAAAACGCCGAAATGAATTGATTTCAATCGAATAAAAATGATTAGAACTGAACTGCTTTTCGCTTAATCGTTCTAAATTTGATTTGGGTTGAGTTCTACTATACTTGAATTTGCCCGGGTCTGCTGGACATGTAGAGTACCTAATCGAATGAGGTCCGGGTTTGCCAATTTTCGCTAGCGCAGTTTAACTTCAATATTTTACCTAACATCTGAATGACACTACCCAGTAGGCTACGTTGGTTTACTCCCAGCAATTACTCGTAGACTGAGCTACATCGGGTTACATCAAACGAAATATGGTCTACAACAAAGTTTTTGAGCCATTCTGTACATCAGGTTGTGTAGGCCCTTCCTTATTGACTACTATGCTGATAGGCTGCGTAACACGAAGTTATGGGTAAAAGCTTACGAGAATTCGCAAGTCTCGAAAGTAGATATTTCTTTATATAGCTGGGCTGTGCCCGGCTAGGATTTGCTTCAGTGGATTACCTCGCGTCTGCTAGAAAAAGTGCTGTTGACTAAAGCACAGTACTTCATGCTAGACTGGGTTAAACAGCTAAGGTGAGACAGGTTACATACTACACGGAGCAAATCAGTTTGGTTAAGCCTCGACTTAGCTTCATTAACCGGTGAAAGTGCTTGTCGCTTCAACCAACTATATCAAGCTATATAAAACGTTAGTCCGCGAAGTTACAAGCAAGTTTTTTATTTTATTATTCAATATCAGCGGGAGTATTTGCATTTTGGTAGAATTTGGTATGAAATAGTTTATAAATCATACGATGTAAAATATGTTAGTGTTGATGCTCTTTAATAAAGTATATAAGTATAGGATGTTTTGCTCACATTTGGACTTCGTTATTCTTGCAAAAATAAACCGGACACTGTTGTTACACAATTAACCTTTCTGCGCTTTAGATAGTAGAGGTTGCTTTTTGCAAATACAGTGGACATCCATTCTGAAATACAATTCCACTTCATCCAGCAATTAAACTCGAAAAAGACTTTAGAACAATTTAGGTATACTTGCCAAGAAACCTAAGAAAAAAATTATCGGTTTAAACTAGTGACCCTTTTTTCGCTCCATTTTCAATTTCTAAGAGAACAAAATAAACGTTTCATTAACACATTATACTAAACACCCAATTGGAAAAATACCCAATAGGACACTTTATTTACCACTACGTGCTAAAAAATAAAATCTTTAGTATTTTCAGTCAGAATTTTGCACTAACAAATAATTACATATTGATTAGTTCAGAAAAACTTACGGATTTCGTAGCTTACCTTGCGTACAGATATTGACTGGAAAGGGTAACCTATCTAAGCTTTTTTCTCATTAAATACATAAAAAATACTTCCAAACTGAAAATCGTGTTATTTACAATAAATCTAACACCGCAAACGCTTTCCAATTTTGCAGTCTACTTTCCTCACAGATTCTTCAAGCTTTTCACTGTTAAATGGGGGTAATCAGCCTCGAGAGGCTTAAGAAGACTTCTGCGTTATCTCCTGTGCATTTTTTTTGGCTCATCATAGTAGCGTATTCCTAAAAAGTGACCCTGAAACGGCCCTACACCAACGGCATGCCATTGGCTAACAATGAACTTCTCTGTCGCAAAAGCCTTGCTGCAGGTCACGGAACGCTCGGAAGGGGGTGGAGTGTGGCACCGCTCGCGCAACTGCCGCGGCGTTAGCGTAGAGGCGTTTGGTGGGATTGGATTTTTCAGCGTTCTGCACTTTTGGGCTTGTATGAACTTGCCAAGCTCACATAAATCACTGTCGAAAACCTAACAGTGACCTATCGCGAAAGGAGTGTAAGTATCTAGGATTCAAGCGCCGAGATTCCAAGGAACTTCACGTCTCCAGACAGTCAAAAAGTACGCCTGTCCAACTCGGAACCGTAAACGCTCACAGCTCCGAGCCTCTCGGATCAAGAGAATAACGTCCCTCATTATTCCGCAACCGAAAAATGGCCAGGCATGATCCTCCGGCTTAAGCCGTTTGGGACATAAAGCGACGCAGGTGATTCTCGACAGGGGTCTTGAAATGGTGCAATTTATCGCCGGTGCGAGAAGGCACTTGAAAAGCTTACGAATGTGCGCATTTCTTTTTCGCGGAGTGTTAGCCTTTCCCTGAAGTTCTCTCCTATGTTTAGCGGGCCGGTTTACGGTGAGACTAACCATGGCGCGAGAACCTTAAACCGTGTCCCGGATTGGCTCACAGACCATTTGCGCAACGTACCTTGAAAGGTTTTACTTGTTTCCCCAAGATTAAATGCCCCATCAAAAGGCAACGAACGACCTCCGTAAAATGGCTAGCTACTTTCTTCCACATTTTAAGACGTTTTCAGCTGCCCTTTACGTCTCTGTCACGCAAGTGCGTCATATTCACGCAAGTTCCCTCTCTGCGCCTCGTGCGATTCTTTCCTCGGATCCTTCCCCCCCCCCCCAACAGTACCTCGATCAGGTAAACCAAGACGGGACCAAGATCCTGCTATTACCAACTCTTTTGCCTTGTGTACACTCGATCCAAACTCAAATGCTTTCAAATGTAAAGCCCAGTTTCATTAACAACGGTTCTTGTTTCTTCCCACAACGATTCCATCTTCTAAGTGGAGTTTTTTTTTACTCCGTATATACCATTATTTTGCCTTACGTATGGGCGCTCCAGTCAGCTTCGTTGCCCTTTGATTAATAGCCAACCTCCTCACCCAGGTACAAGAATTGATTGCCGGGACCTTTTACCACCAACTCCGAACGGTAGGCAAAAGTGGCTCTTTGACAACGCCAAACACTTGAATTCCAATGAACGCTTTGACACGAAACTGGCGCCGCACCGGTGGAACCTGCAGCAGCCCCGTAAACTCAGGTTACTTACCACATAAAACTTTAGAAATATACCGCTAATCTCGTTAAAGCGTTCACTTTAGGGACGTGCTTCGTGCCAAGTTTTCACTGTAAACTCCCAAGTTCCGAACGAATTTCAATTACACTTGACAGGAAAACCAACTGTCGGCATCCTTGGATCAGTTTCGCAAGCAGTACGCCAGTGTGCGCAGTTTTAAAACTGTTGCACTTCACAAGCGTGGGTCGCTCGGGTTCCTTATATCTCCCACAAAAACCACGCACAAAACTCCACGGGCTTTAATAGGAGAATTCCAGCTTCGCGAACGTCCACGTGTGTGCGGATGACAATTGTCTCAGGCAGTAAAGCACACCGCCGCGTCCTAGTTGAAGACGACCGAAGACGCACAAGAAAAAGTAACCAGTCCAGAAACGGGATCGAAGAGGCTCCAGGAGAAAAGAAGTTGACACTACGAGGTTCTACAACTACCGTGGGTGCATCACCTGCCCAGGTACTTCAACAGAAGGCAACTGACCCTGGCCCGCAGTTAGTATGCAGTCTTATGTGGCGCAACCCAAACTGTAGACGAACCAACTACCACTGTCGTACCGATCTCGTTGGACCCCCCTAGCCATTACCTTTTACATTTTACCTTTACTTTAGCTGTCCCTCTTCCTCACTGCGGATCGCGCCGCACCACACCTTCTCTGTTTTCACTTGCACTTCAATAGTTCTCGCACCTATTCAGTTTTGGGAAAGCTTAGCCACTGAATAACAACACACTCCCCCCCAAAAAAGCATCGCACACACTGCAAGGACAACCGACCCCACGGCTAACCTACTCTATTGTTTGCTGTAAGTCAAAGTCTCTTCAATCACCATGCGGTAGGCAACCCCTTTCCTGGTGCATTGTTGATCATGTAATGCGTTGACACATATTAACCCTTACACGTTGGTATATAGCCCATCTGTGTGGGCTAAAAGTTGGGATTTTAGGCCGTTTAGCCTAAAGGTCGAAACTTTCCGGAGTCGGAATGATGACAAAATTTATTAACGACTATTGGGGGGAATTTGAATTTTTTTACAAACTAATTTGAAAAACGTAGTGTGCGCCCAACGCAAACGCTGCTGACAAGCAGACAAACGAGCCTTGAAGTCCCCTTTTGTTAACCAAGTTATTTGTTAAAGGGTACGTCTTGTTGGTAGACAATCGTTTTGCGGGGGGATACATTGTTTGTCTTGGGCACCCAAGGCGTGAGCGAGGCCGAAGCCTTTCGGTACGCTGCTTAGTTATGGCCCATTTGACCATTTGGCCTTTAAACTGCGCAACACGACAACCGTGTGACTTACTATTTCACACCTCACACGAAAATTTGCTGCTTCATTTGGTCGTGTCGCCGTGCCTAACACGCAAACATTTTCCACTTTCGCCTCAACGCCCCGATCAGGGATACGTACCACCTAACCTAACCGAGGCAGAGTCAATACCGTACTGATGGTAACAGAAAACAGTACTTGTTTGAAAAATCGCGCGCAAATAACGGTTTTCCCATGTGAAATTCACAGGAGTTGCACGAGCCGACCTCCCTACACGATCATTCGCATAGCGAAGCAATCGCGTGCAACGGGGAGCGTTCATTGTTTGCTGTGTATTTAGAATGCGGGCCTTCGCCTTCGCTCCCGTGAAAGGACATGCATTGCTTGGCTCTTTTCCTAACATCTGTACTAAGCAGAACCTTACCATGCCTACTATAGCCTTTCCGTCACGTGGCGCTACTTGTAAGATGGCAAAAGCCTGCACCCAGTTCTGCAAAGCGTGGTTCGTTACTGCTAAATAAAATATAGTTATCTGTGCTGAACTCCTAATTCCCGTTCACAAGGGAACTTAAACAAAAAGCTCTTAACGGACAACTTTTATAACTCAACGGTTAGGTTGTTTGGAACGTTCGATGTTGTGGCAACGTTCGATACTGCAAGTGGCGCCACCGTTGAGGGCGAGCAAGCTTGGAAACAGCCCGACTTGGAGTTGTTACGAGACGAAAACACTCCAAGCGTTGCTGGTGTCGCTCACAAAAGGGCAAATGGGTAAGCTCTGCAACAATGAAGCTAAACAAAGGTGCCGTCATTTAATTATTTTTTTTATTTTGTTAGATTTAGGGAGAGGAACGTGGAGTACTTTCAAACTCGTTTAGAGTTTGATATTCGGGACACCACGTGGCGTTGATCAACCTTAGTTCACCACTGAGTGCAGTGCTTTGGATCTTTTTTTCGCCGGATCTTCGATCCTCATCGATCATTCGCGGTTTTTGCCGATCCGATCCGATCATGCAAATCTTCAGAAAATTTAGATTCGGACCGGAAAAGATTCCGATCCGATCAAAGATCCGATCCATTATTATATTATAATATTACAGTATATATGTCTGTAATATTATTCACACAAAAGAGCGTAGTATTATTTACAAAAAAGCAAGGTAGCATCAGGACCTGCAATAATTAATCGGACTTTTTTCATTTCACACTTTTCTACGAAACCACGTTGTAAGTGCGCTACATTGTTGTCAGTCGAGTTACTAGAGCGGCCACTAGGTGAACTGAATTGATCGGTAAATTTCCCTCAAAAAAGATCCGATCCATGCTCTTTTCGATATACCGCAGATCCGATCCGATCCGATCAAATGATCTGATCGATCGGATCGGATCGGGATCTTTTTGGAAAGATCCAAAGCACTGCACCACTGATGTCACTTTCTGCCATGCTGGATGAAGACCATTTTGCAAAGACTGCGTCCAATGGTTTCTGCCATAGTTTCACATACAGCGTCTCTACGAAGGATGACGGCAGGTGAAACGCGTTCCTACCAGCGGTGATGTTTACACAGAGATGTAATTTAATTTTTTTATCCCTGTCTCTTTGGAAGTGACGTCATGCATGTCACTACTGGCAAATTCTGTCCCAGACGATACAAGACTACGCCTAGGCAAATTACTGTGTAAAGTGTATCCGGAACTTTGATACATACTACTAATTAGCAAAAACTTTAATTAGTCGCCTGGACATACCAATCCTGGTGTGTTTTGTTGTCTTCACACAGAAAAAAAATATCTCAAGAAAGGACACGACCATCGATCAACTACGGCAATGGTAAAACTATTGCACCACCTTCATTTTTTCCTTGTCTCGCTTTCATGCTCGGTATTCTTAGGGGAATGTTGCGGGGATATCAATGAGATCCTTTATTCGCAAACAACCAATGAAGGCCACATGCATGTACTAAGCAAGACAACGAGTCGCCCAAGAAAGGGTGACCAAAAAAGTGAAGGACTGCTTTTGTCGTACTTAAACGTAGTTGTGAGGGCTTCGGTTAGGGAAGGGCAAAACGACCAAGAAAAAGCCTTTGCCAATCCCCTGAAATGTTTCATAGCTTGCTTTCATTGTTGGGGGGTATAACTGATCCTTAGACCTCTTCCATCATGCTCTATCACTGTCACTACTCGTGTACGCTCAATTGAGTTTTCCCTCCCTACAGCAGTTCTTTTCCTCAACCTTTATCCAATCAAGCCACAAAAACTGTTCTATGGAGAAGCTTTTATTTACGAATTCTGCCACTTATTCCTCAACACGAGAGAAGTAGCGTTTGAATTTGTGGAGTACCCATTCTTTAAGTCCTACTCTTTTCAAGTAGCTGATACTGGGATGAGTTAAAACGCATTTTTAGGAATCATACTGAAAACCGTGACAACGCGCTTGGACAATTTCTTTGTCCACGTTCTACATTTTGAAGTGTTAATATGACACGGAGTGACTCGACTTGAATCTCTCGAACGTCGAACTGTCACGAAGAAAATTCAACTGTCAATTCTGCGACCCATAACATTTTTGAGGTGTAATACAGAGTCTCTCAACAATCAAACCACAACCTCGTAGTGTAAAAAGGGCCATTTGCTAAGTACACGTCACCTGCGTGATCGACATCCCTACGCGACCATCTCGTCCACAGATCGAATCATCACTGCGCTGATCCAGCAGTGGTTACATTCAGTGTTACCAACAATGAATGCCTATTGCCAATACGCAGCTCATGAAGGGATGGGAAAATTGAGTTTTGCCTAACATCCTCGGCAAGAAACATGTCCGTTTGCTGGGGTCGACGCTTTCGAAGACTACGGTACCTGTCGGATTGGTCAGGCTGGGAAAACGCACACTAAGCTGGCGGGAAACACATGGAAGGGTTTTCTAGTGGCCGGTACTCGTGTACAATAAGAATGACGCTGATGCGAAATGTCACACGTACGCGACATAATCGGAAGCACCGGTGTGCAGCTTCGCTATCAACTTATCTCACAACGCAGCAAGGCTGGCAAATTTTTTCGTCCACGCTTAAACTGAGCTACAAGTGTTCAGAATTCCTTGATTCTTCTGACGACAATTACTGGGATAAAAGATTTTTTTGTTGCTTTTCAAATAATCACGCCAGTTTTCCCTTTAAAAAAGGGGGGATTGCACTAGTATGTTTTAAATGCGCAGGTTGGCAAAGTACTGAATACTCTTGTAAAGTTACACTGTTTAACCTGAACAGTAATACATGCAAGGTATCTAACGTCCTGTCATAGCATGCAACCGAAAATGGATGTTGAAATAAATTATGAGATGCGTCTAGGAGAAAATATCCCTTGCCTAGTGACACACGCTGCCATATCTGGCTGGAATGATTACTACAATTAAATACTGCGACCAGTCCACCTGGCCACAGCACGTAATGATAGATAGTAAAGTAAATAAGTAGTAAAACAGTAAAAAAAAGTTTCATTATCAGTCTTTTATTTCCCATTGATTTAAAGAGCCACACAAGTTTAAAGGTCTTACACACACTAATTCGGATATTTTTCTCTTTCCCTCATATTTTTTCAAATGTGCTAATTTTCCTAAAGTGCTGACATAATTTGGCTTACGTCAGGATTAGGTACAAGGAGGCGGCCATTAGAGGTGACTATGAAGTACGCAGCCCTGTTTCCGGATTCTTTTTTCTTGACATGTGCATGTATTGCTAAAGCGAATAGACTAGCTATCCCCCACGTACGCTATTCGTAACATCACAACTACTAAAGTACCGTGTGTATAAACAAGTTTACATTGTAATCCTACCCTTATAGAGTTAGAATTGCATGCGGCGATGCAGAAGAACTACACATTATGGCAGAGTTACTATGGCACCTCTAGTGGCTACTAGCCTCTCTCACTTACGAAGTCGCCCCTTGGGAAAGTTCCAGTTATCTCCAAGTCACTTTTTTCATACGTCGTCTTACTGTAATTTATAGGATTACTCCAATAGAACTCCAGTTTTGTTAACTAATGCGGGGCGAGTTGGTTCATCGAAGTCACAATGTTGACGTATCCGGTCAGAAATTTTTAAGTGGCAGAAGTTGCCTTAAACAGATAATTTCCAGAGCTGAGTGCTTACGGGTGGTAGCGACATCCAGATTAATGTCTGCCTGTTACTACTGGCTAATGAACTATTTGTTATCTCATAATAAGGAAACGCTTTATTAGTGCACATAATGGTAGAGTTCTATACGACTACAACACAACGAGACATCGCTCGTGGAAACAGAAATTGGGGTCCATTTTAAAGAATCTGTTAATAGCACTACACTGCCGATCTAGAACTTCGAAAATTGTTTACCTGCGTTTCGCTAAATATGCGAACTGCGGCAGACAGGCTGCATTGATGTTGAAACGCCTCGCACGACTGTTCAATGTATCCTTAACTTTATGATTTCCACGAAATTTTTCGTACGATTTACTAGCGGTTAATTGGTTCTTCATGCAATTACCTGATTCCCTTGATCGAATTACTAATGCCACATCAATGGATCTCGACCTAAATTGATGCATCTTAACAAATGACCCGTACCTGCGTTACAACGCTCGATTTCTATCGTTATGTGAAGTGGTTTAACCGCTCATTATAAATAACACACCCAAGATTCCATTCAAAGACATATAGCCTAATCAAAACAAGTGTAGTACGCTCAAACATGGAAATGGAACTGATTTTTTTAAGAAATTATAATTAAAGCAACTTCCCAGGCCTGGGATCAATCGCTAACTGAACATCTATGTGCAAATTTTGATCGTCTTCAGTCATACTTGATTCACAGTTACCTTACATGTGTACGTACATTCCTAATATGGCTCGAACAGAGCTAGCCATTTGGTTGTTTTTCGGTGTCCCGACACTGTACTCCCTTTTACCATCACATGAGAACCCATCACTCATCAGCAGAACATATGCTGAAACTGGACTAACTAATAGAAAAATGAGTTGAGTAAAGTGCGTCGACAATTTAAAAAAAACTAACAACATCGTTCTTCACCCGTACTTTCGTTATAATAATTATTATTTTGCCATAAGTGAAAAAGTCCTTATCTCACAAAACGCTTAAGTATACACTTCAGCCCTTTAATGGATAAGTAAGAAGGTAATGCATGCGTGATCCAGGGCAATAAACTCGCTAATCCAATGCGTAATTGCTTGAGATTGTTGACGACCAACTTGTTTCGGACAGGGACGACAACACCACCTTTCATCAATGCTACTTAATTGTTTTGCAAGACGATCGACTTCCAGCATGCACCAAATTTTCTTCACAGGAAAACGAAACTAGAAAAACCAGTGGTGCGTCATGTTGTAGCCCTTTCCTTTTCCGTTCGTATCTATAATGGCATTTACGCAAATTGATTCCCATACGGTTTTAAAGCGCTCAACTTCGCATAAGCCAACCCCAGAAAAAAAGGGTTGCAACTGAAATTCCTTAACCGTGTGTTGTCTCTCCCTGTCCATTGCAACGGAAATCGAAATCTTGTCAAGATCCCTGCCGATAACGGAAGCAAAAACATCGACACCATCCTGACAACAGCAAACCGAAGATCAACACAATTGTTCTTTTCTAATTGCACGCATGACTTGTTACTGCAATCAGATGAATCCGTCGTATCTTAAGGCACTTCCCGTTCAGGGTAAGAAGCCCCTTTCGTTCTTCTGCCCCCCAGGGGTCGGGAGGGGGGGGGACGAAGGGGTTGTTTGCAAAGTAATGGTCCCTGCATTTCAATTCGCTCAAAGCAAGCGGTTCCTTTAACAATCATATTATCCCTAATTGGCCTTTGTGTCCTTTGAATTCAAAGGGGAAAACATACCAAAAAGCTTACGATGACGTTGGCAAGTTCAGCCAGGCTCAGTGTCTAGGTTCAAAATGGTGAACAGTCCTGTCTCTCCAACAAGACCAACCAAGGTCAGGGCCTGCGCATTATACTCCACCCTGGTCGAAGCCACTAGCGCTTTGCGAAAAAAAAAATTGGCTGGCCCAAGTCACTTGGCCGGTCTGTCTGGCTTTACTAAAACCCACACTTGAAGTGGTTTTTACAGTACCTCTCATCATTGCCAACTTCGGAATTATGAGGCTTTATTTCCTTGAGTGGACGGATTCCTAACGGGATCCTTACATGCAGCATTACCGGTCTCCATGTGCTCGCCCCTGACCAGTACTCAACTTTGCGTGAATCTATTAACGCATCCCATAAGAAGTAAATTTTCACACTTGGTCATACCAGTTCGATGACCAAAACCTTTCAATAGTCAGTTATGTACTCAGTTTGTTTTTCATTTTTCACAGTTTGATTTTTCAGGCATGAACTCGCCTATTTATTTACTAATTTATTATTTGTTTGAGTGTAAGTCTCTGAGTGAAGTTTCCCTCGTTATTGTTTGAGACTGTCCCTTCAGAATGACTAAAATCCCGCCAGTTTTGATACCTGAACGTCCCCGTGTCGAACCTTGACTTAATGCTTCCAGCCAATACTCCCATTTCATAAGAGTAACAATGGGAAATGCTGAAGTAGCTGAATTGGCGAGAAAAGGGCAATATAGCAATAAATTAACACGTCAAGAAATTCTCACAATAACAAGGAGAAGGATAGAAAGAGAAGCATTAAATGAAATAAAAACGACTACACATCAGGAAATGTTCACAGCGCAGAGACCATGGTGTCAAATAAATTAAGGAAATCCCGAAAACGAAGGGAAGTCGTAGCCAGTCTGCGAATTAAATGTGGACACGGAAAAATAGGAACGTGGCTATAAAGTTTTCAAATGAACGACAGCCCATCATGTAGATTTTGTGGGGAAGAGGAGGAAAGTGTGGAACACCTAATCATTGTCTGCCGAACCCTGAGCTCCGAGAGAGAAGCCATGGTAAATGAGGTACGACGGAAAAACATTCCGCTGGAGCTAAAAGAGATTCTTGGTTTCGGAAAGCAAACAGTGCAAGTTAAGACCTCAATACACAATTATTTAGTAAAATTTTTAAACAGGACAGGAATAACAAATTTTATTTAGACGGTAATTTTTAAGAAGCGAAAGGTAAAATAGCTTGACAGCCGAAGACGACGATACGTTGCGAATGCGACGTCGGTTGTCTTTAACAAACAAACAAACAAACAAGGGCAACATAGCAACGTTCGAGTTTCAAAGGCGGAAATGAACAAAAGGTTAGAATGGCACAAGGGGGTTGCCTATCCCGTGGATTTAGATTTAGATCTTCCACGTTCCACTGTTGGTAACTTGATGCTGAACTAGAGTAATCTCTCTATTGCAAGGCAATTAAAGGAGATAACGATGCCAGTTTTCTTTTCTCGGGGATGATTTTGGCTGTAGTTCTTACGATATGCGTATGTTTTGGGGGTGACAAATAGACGAGCTCGTTGGTGAAGCACACAGGAGACGAGCTTAACATTAGACCAGGTGACACACCACGACTTTTAAGTATTAATACACTATAAAACAAATTGTAAATTTACAACTGCAGCAAAAAATTATAAGGACTTTACTGTAAAAATACTTTTTAAATGTATTTATACAACAAATTCGTGGTTAAAAAATCAGTTTTGTAAGTATTTTAACAGTGAATTCCTTGTAATTTTTTGCTGCACAACGAATCATTGTAAATTCTCAAAATAATTTTTTACAGTGTAGACTATCCGGGCGACTATTGCAGTTCTGAGTTCTTTAAATCTGAAGTTAACGAATTGGAATGGTTTTTGTAGCACGACAACTTGTAAAGAAAAGAAAATCCCTAGAGGTAAGCGAGACGTGTATCCACCAAAAAGATGGACCAAGCAAGTGCCCCTTCTGCTAACTACACGGCACTTGTGTGAGTAGTGTATCACGCTAAACTTACGTGGATATTCACTGTAAAAAAAAATTGTAAATTTACAATTGCAACAAAAAATTATAAGGACTTCACTGTAAAAGTACTTTAAAAATGTTTTTCTACAACAAATTCGTGGTTAAAAAATCAGTTTTTTAAGTATTTTGACAGTGAAGTCCTTGTATTTTTTTACTGCACAACGAATCATTGTAAATTCACAAAATATTTTTTTACAGTGTTCCATATGCTGCAGCGAGGTTCGCACAATTGAAATGTTCTCTGTTACTCAGTATCTTGTAGTTAACACAAGTTCGTTTGATTGGGTCGTTTCTATTGACAAGTACTGTATATAAACAAAGCACCTGGCAACAATTAACATTTTCATCGGAGGAACTGCCCAGTCATTATTTACTGATACTAACACTGAATTATCAATAAAAAGAATGTGTTCCCATCTCTGGAGCTTCGCGGCTACGAGTATCACTTATCAGTCCTCCATTTCTACTGAGAATATATTTAAGAAACTATCTTCGCGGTGCCATTTCAGGGATAATATGCTAGTGCTGATAATTTAACAACCACGTAGATAGAACTTTTAATTCGCGCAGCCAAATAATGGAATTTGATGAGGGTATACTACGAATCACTCCCGCTGGTAGACGAACATTAACACAGCCTCAGAATAAATGTTGCAAACACATCAGTTGCGCGGCTGGAACGAACGAGCAAATCCCGACACTTACTCTTGGTAACAACGGAAGTCGGAGCTCTATACGGATCGTTTTGGTGGGCCAATTTTGTACGAGATTGAGCGCAGTGTCGGCGTTTTCACAGCAAGACACACTTCAAGTTAAATGTTCCGAAATGTTCATTGGAATAAGCGTTTCGCATGTAACCAAACACGCAGAAACAAGAAAAAGATTACAGTGACAGTAACCTAGCTAAAACGTACACTACCATGTTGGTTGAAAGTTTGGAGCTGTGAAAGGTTAATATCATTATGCAGTTGGTTTCTATGTTATAAGTCTCAAGATCTATGAGGTGAAAAAGGCCTTCCTAACTCCGTCTCACGTCTGTTCTTGCCTACTCACTACCTCCTTGGCAAGTCGTTTTGCATATTACAAGCATGGTCTAGCGGCAATGCAATAGTCATGCCCTTGTTGGAACTTGGCACACCAAACGCTCCCGCTAAACAGGGACAAAATCGACACTATTTACTTACCATACTCATTATGTGTTGGCCTTTGGAACGCTTGAACTCTATGCATCCCGATTTTATTTTTTTTCAGACTCAGATTACTTTTAAAAGTCAACAACTACTCCCTTACCCCTAAATACAACATACGCGCCGCCTCCTATTGCATCAATGCAAGTACTCGCGCGCCTAGAGCGTATAAAGCTCCAAGGTGGGGAACAATCGTATACGCACCGTAATCATATCAATTGCCCCCAAGTATGGCAGACACAGAGGAATTTCATTTGCAGACGACTCTTGCATAGAAATCTTAATACAACATTTCCGCCAACAGCAGTTCAGCTTGTAAAATGACTGTAATTTATTGGGGGATTCTTTTTCGGGCAAAAGGTCGCTCGCGTCATGTACACAATGCGAATACGGAATCATCAATTACGCGTTTTTATGTATTCCCGGCCCCCAACCTTGACTGTACGAAAGGGGGCAATATACGAGACATACACGTACCCATACGCTTTTGGGTAGTTCTTAGCGTTGGTTATGCCTGCGTAAGCCGCAGGGTATCATAGACCTCTTGTTCCTCACTAAACATGAATACTTGGCCTGGGCAGTCGAAAATAACCGTCAACGGTTTTGATCTCAATGCGACCTTGAAAAACGCTATTGTGCAATGTAATGCGCGCGCGTACAAATTATACGAAGTCATGGAAATCGGAGCCGCCAACCGTATGCAGACCGATGCGTCACTGTCTAAACTATCGAATCCGGCGCATTCTGTCATCTTGCATCCCAGAATGTTCTCTACGCATTTTGGCGCGAAAATAACGTTTCACTCCGACACAGGAAAATGTGTTTCACCATAATTATGCTACTTTTCTTTCATTGGCGGAATATAGCCGGGGGCTACGCGCAATACCAACCGTAAGGTTAACAGCGATTTACGGGCGTTTGCGTCTATGTCCAGTGAGAAATGCGAGCTGCGACCGATAAGTCCACAAAATGTCGCAAAAACGATCCAACTAAGGCTGCGGTCCCACTAGCCGAATAACCATGGTTATTATAACCTTTTCCTTGGAAATCTCTCACTTTCCTATTCCTGGGACAGCGATTTCCAAAGAAAAGGTTATAATAACCATGGTTATTCGGCTAGTGGGACCGCAGCCTAAGTCTTCTGAAATTAAAGTTTCTACAGTCTCTATGTCTGTGATATACAGCTGTTTTGTACTGTACGCTAAGCAAAGTTCCTGCTCATTTCCTATTTGTAACGTCAGTCCTTCGTCACTCAGGGCACATGAGTACGCTCCAGTGAAAAAGTTCGAGAATCGTGTCAGGGAAATAAATATTCTTAACGCAATTTAATTCACCCTTGCTTTCTTGATGGTCGTTGTCTTCAATTTTCGGTTCCTTTTTTTCTTTCAAGCATGGGGATTAAGCCCTTCTCTCCTTGTACCATCTTCGATTTCTTGTTAAGCAGACTTGTTCGTATGTCCGTCACGTAATGGTGTTGCAGGTTTTATATCAGGCAATGCAATCGTCCGAAAAGAGCAAGTCTTCCGACCCACGACGGTTAGCCATCCACTGTCTCTCATTAAGCATTCCTAGATCTGCTATTGTGAACCTTTTCCTAAGTATGGTAACTTCCCTCAGAGACGCTAACATGGTGGTCCCACACATGCCACTGTCGCCAACAATCTCCAAGATACCAACAACGCGTTAATAAACGCGTCCGTAAAATTTAATATTACGTAAAAACAAGGGACACAAGCCTACGTTGTGAATAATAGAAAATTAAAAAAACTATTAGTAAGGTAAATAAAAACGCAGTGTTTGAGCACAAATAAAAATACTATAATGAAACAAGACAACAAGAAATACAGATAAATATTGCAAGAATTCTAAAGTTTCCCGGGTTCGTGCGTAAATAAATTAATGCAAAATTCAATCAATTAATACATATTTTATGTTTTAGATATTTTTATTTGTGACACATACTTTGGCAATTTACACCTACAAATAAAAATTCTAATACAACCCGCTACACCAAAAAAATAAAAAAATACGTCAATAACTGAATCACAAGAATCTGAAACTACTGTACTGTACACGAAACCTACAGGCTCGTGATGTCGCCGGATGTGCTAGTGTCAACATTCAACGAAATGCAAAAAGTCCGAATTATTGAACCGCAAGCAACGTTTGCATTGTGATACCCGACAGCACAACTCTTGCTCTTGTCGTCTGACAAATACAATCGACATTGCGTTTGTACACCAGTTTTTTTGTTTTTTTTTCATTGACGTTCTGACACAAAAAGGAGGCCAGCTAACAATTGGACGTGAAATCTTATCGCCTTTCACACAAAAAAGTACACTTCCGTCCCCCTTCTCTCCTCTGCGGGAATTCGAATCGTTACTTTCCTTTTCACGGGACGTGGTGACACGTTCACATGCGTCCTCCTCCTTTTGATATGTAAAATAACGTGACCGACTGTAATCTTTCATCTAACACATGGGAAAAATCTTAAGCTCAGCTTTACGTCAGCTATTTTCGGGAGAAGGAAATTTTTGGCGTTGGAACGAAGTTGCAAGGACACTCACTAAACGACCCGGACAGTGATACTGGTACACGATTTTCTTACCCAAGCGCGTCTTCGTTCTAATAACGCCATACGGCCATCGAAACACTCAAAAGAGTCTTTCTCAGGACAATAACCGCGCTACATTACCTTCGGAGCATGGTTTCACATCTACATGAGAAGTCGATGGTGCCCAGTTGCGTGCATGGTTACTTGGCTACGTTTGCAAGGGTAGGGCAACGTTAAGATAGCGTTTGACTTTTGACCATGACATGTAATCGTGACTGGCACGCCAAGTTCTTCTTTCGCATTGCAGATGATGCCGACCGAATATTTGCAACTATTGCGTATTTGGGGATTTTCCATTTTGCCACACCACGCGGAACGTGAGTGGGAGCCCGGAAATTCTTTCGACAAACAATATCCTACGCAAGCGAAGGCGTACATCTTATGTGCTGTCACAGACGTAACCAGCGGACTCGCTATCCTTATGTCAAGAAACTTTGTCTCTGACTATGTCCTGGAAACTTCTTCAAGCATTAGTCAAGCATTCTGGATAAATAGCTCCTAATTAAAATTACGCAGGCACGGAAAAGCACTAAATGTTAAAGTTGTTGTGCAATGTCTGTTGTGCAATTGACATTGTTGAGCAATTATAGGGAATAATATTTTGAATATTTGGCCAATTTTGGAATTACTTGCCTCATCGCAAGTGAATACTTGAAATTATTAACCATTTTTCCCCGGAAAGCTCAAGTGATGAACGCAGAAAAAGCAACTTGCTAGAAAAAGTTACAAATTAAGCCTCATCATCTACACATCTTAACCTGACGATCACGCGTGAGCTTCAACACGCCCCCCTCCAACACACACACACACACACAACAACAAAACATTAAAAAGAACATATATTTTTGCATTGGCGATTATAGGAGAAAGACCTATAATCGCCTTAAAGTCCTCTGTAAAGGTCTATCCCCCCTACAATAAAACCCTAGTCAAAAACCCTTACCCCCGAACCAAAAATCCTGCGTCCTCAATACAGTACTCATCCAACACCAAAAAACGCCCCCAAGCAAACGGTCTATGCTAATTACGCAGCACTTGCGTGAGTGGCGTCCTTTGCCGCCATCCTCTTGCTTCCAGTTCGGACATTCATTGTTACCACAGTAGAAGGGTTCCACAGTAGGGTTACAGTGGTATGTCCCAATGTTCAGGTTTTGGACCAACTTTCTTGGTCTCAGGAGGATGCGTGGAGCTACAGGAAGATAGGAGGGTATGCATTCACAGACTTGCCCATTGCACTTTCAAGTCGGCATTCTTAATATACTAGTAAAAAGTTTCACAAAGGGAACACAATATTCCAAAAAAGGACTACCTTTTTTCCCTGAACATTTGTGAATTGTAGTGACGTTTTTAAAACGGCACTGGTAGGTTTGCGAATATACCTTTTTCTATTCTGTCCTGTTACCTGAATGTACTCTAGGGACAGAGAAGGCATGGGCCAAAACCTTAACATTGGAAGATACCCCTGTTATCCTACTGTGAAACCCTTATACTGTGATTGTTAAAACAGTGAATGTTGCAAATGGGCTCGACAAGTGGAGTATCGAGAATTTCCCTCAGCAAATAAGACAAATATCTGTATAGCAAACAATAAATGGTGGAAGCGGAATGAGCCCGAGAAGCTGACAGTGAGCAGCACACTGAGTAATAAAAAAAAATCCTGGTTACCGACAATGAGTGTTCTATATCTACTACGCAGTTTCGGCCATGGTAGAACGATGATTAACCAGCGCCGTTCGCTTCGAATAAAACCGTCTCACGCACTTATTTCTGACGAGTACTGAAACGTACATTGCAGACAAGCTTTGTGTCGTGGTGGACTTTTTGCATCGTTTGCCAATCGCGTCGCGGATGTTCTCAAACCCCACAAAAAACACTGGGCCCGCCCTCAGTTCATCTCCCCTAAACTGTTTGGCTGTCAGTAAATACGGCTAATTAGTACTATTTTTCGCTTTTACACTTCGATTCCGCCACAACTGATTGCCTTTGGCAGAGTCAAGGACGTGGGAAATACTGCAAGCCGTCTTGTTCGCACAGGAAGTGGGCCGGGCCCAATCGGGCCAGGGCGTGCTACTACTACAACTTGTATTTTAGGAAGAAACCTGGGACGTCTCTTTATTCATAAATTGGTGCAGGGACGGGGCAGTTCTCCGCTTCTGAACTGGTCATTAGAACTGAATTGACGATTGGAAAATATATGGTAAATATGGTTCAGACTAATTTCTTCGAATGCCCTGAAATGTCGTAACGGTTTTCAAGTTTGATTACACCAGGCTAATGTTAACAGACAAGTAACTCTAAACAGGTAGAACAATCAAAATACGATGTCGGCTGAAGAGAAGGGTAGCTCAATCGTTTAAGTCGTTGCGTTATTCCACAAGTTGGATACCGAATCCCTCCCGTTCATCATTGGTCCAGGAACTGTTGGCAATACACTTGTGTCATTACGGACAGTCTAATTTGCCACAATTACGTTCACGCTATGTCTACAAAAAAAAATTTGCTTCTCCTACAGGGTATCCAAGTCTAGTGGTATATTCGGATGAAATTAACACTGGAATAATTAGCTAGCCCTGTATTCTCCACAAGGGCATCACAGTTACCCAAGCGTGCTAACAAGTATTCATTTCCCTTTTTGTTTCCTGCTTAAATTACTCAGGAGTAAGTTTAGTAATCTATTCTAGGAACCGTGCTGGGTTAACTAGCTCACAGGTATACAGAGCAGCACAAAAAAAGACCTGATGACCATGAATAGGCCTACCTGTGGATCCACTTGACCGGTTAGAGCACCCCAATGGCCTGATCCCCCCCCCCCCCATCTTAAAAAAAGGGCTTCTTGTTCTTCCCCGCACGTTGAGACGGCAATAATCACTGAAATGTTCCACACGATTTACGGGTAATTTTTTTCTGGCTCTTAAATTGCTAAGACAAAATAGGGTGCCACAATCAGTTTGGCCTAAAATTTGGAGTACAATAGAGAGTGGTTGTCCCAAATACTTCTCTCCGAACCCTTCCATCACCATAAATCGCGTAACCAGTCCTTTTCGCCTAAGGTACGGAACAATTCATTGCGTTGTAAATACACGTGGCAGGTGAGCAGATGTGTTCTAAAATAAAGAAAACAACATTTATCCGGTGTTGGAGCAATTAGCTAGCGTTTGGAAGCAATGCTTTCGAATGGCGATCATCTTTGTTATTACGTGATCGATTTTGTAGAAAGTTCCAATTCTCTAAAAACAGAAGAACGGCGGGTCAAATTACCCCATTACCATTTCTAAAAGAAAACACATTGTGAGTTCACAGAACCCTCTAAGCTTGAAGACACTGTTGAAAACACTAATACTAGCCATTTACCTGTTATGAACTTCTCATTTCGAACATCTCTGCTCGTTACCTAACCGACTACCTAATCAAGCTATTCAGATCCTCTTACCTAGCAACAATAGACGATCTCGGCAACCGATAATAGCACCAGCGACTATCTTTGTAGAAAAAGACCACATGTACAGATGGCATGTAAACATAACAACGAGTCTAAAATTTTATAAGGAAACTCATCCAGCGACCATCCAACACATATCCTTCGAAACTTTAGCAACCCCAAAGTTGTAGACCTACGAGATACCAACAGTTTCTAGTACACTCTTGAACCACATACAGTGAAACTATCCTCAACAATAAGTCTTGACATTTTTCTTCACCAGCCAAATAACAAATGATACAATAAACCAACAAAAACAATTCCTTTCAGTCGATTATGCTCCATTGTACTTTGCCTTTGGCAGACCAGTGATGTTTTCCTACCTAACAATTTTGTGCACAAGTTCTCTAAAACTTAACAATGGACATCTCTTAACAAGCCTGTATCCCACAACATCTTCTTTGCAAAATCCTCCTTTCGTTCTTCCTGATGTAGTACTCAAATGTCTCATATCATCTCGAAACTTCTTTGACGTATATCACTTGTTCTCATTCTCTCCAGCGCTTCATTGGCTGGCACGCTTACAATCAGTCCAACGGATGCTTACCTACCCACCTTGGGTGGGAGAGTGGGGGGGAGAGGAGGTGACCTAGTATAGCTGCTTGACTTTTAGCTTTTCCTTGCCATGGAGACCCTCTTATACGAAGGCAAAAGGGTATGCTGGTGGTGGTAAAAATGGTATTCACTATGCTCTGGGAGAGTTTTGGACTTGCTCTCTAATCTTTCTCTTGTTCGCTGGGGCCAGGCAAAAAGCTAGCCCAATAAAGGCGCCATGTCAGACCTCGCGCGTTTCGGAGAGAGGCAGGAGACAGAAAACGCAAAAAGAAGTAGACGGAGCTTTTGCTCAGATGGTTAGATAGTCCCTATAGGGTAAAGGGCGAGGCACTAGATTCTAAATAGGATACTCTCCCTCCAAGACGGAGAGGTTTTGCTAAATAGTATGTGTTTCTATCCCATATCCTGCCCGTAAAACTTTGGCAATGTCCCCTCGGAAAAGTGGCCACACTGGCCCGGCCAAACTGGGAGAAACTCAAGCTGCTAACTCACCTGTGAGCGCCATTCATCGCAAGTGAAACAGGTAACGCGTCTATGTCTTCGACGTCATGAGGCACGGGCAGCAAAGTGGTCATCGAGCTGACCGCGGCTGCTGCAACGGCAACCGCGACTCCCGGTTTGGTAGCGCCGGTGTTTTCTTCGTCGACTGCTCTGCCGTGACCGTTGAAGACAGGCGGCGGGACAGTCTCGGGATCCAGTTCTGTCGTCGCTGGTTGTGGTTCTTCTTCTTCTTCGACTTCGGCACGGGGTGATTCCTGTTTCACGAGATGTCGGGTTGGGGAAGGCGACATTGACGGCGGAGCATGGCAATAACCGGAAAAACCTGTCGGCGGAGGAGGAACCATGCTCGTAGTAGTAGCTCGGAGTACACGTCCAGTGGTTTCCATGATAATAACAACTTTATCCCCCTGGTTCCACAACACAACGAACACGTGCTTTCGGGTCCTAAACAATCCGTCTCCTGCTTTACTAATTCCCAGTTAAGCCTCCCCCGCTATTCTGGGTTTCGGAACCCCAACGCCAAATGGCTCTCTTCTCGTAACCTGTCCACGTAAATCGGTGGGTATCTCCAGAAGGCGAAAAAACGAAAGAAAGGCAGACACCTTTTTTCGGGGTTGTTTATGCCGATGCGTGGGCGTTCTTTCCATGCATGTTAATTTACTCCGTGGGCCACCGTGCGTGCAGATTTTGGCACACTCACATCCCCAAATTTCATGTGGTCCACCGAGAAGCAATTTTCACACCTTAACTCGCTTACGCACTTCGCTTGCGAGAGTCAACAGTGGTATCCACAGTGCAAGAACGTTTCTGTCAGGTGAATGGTGAAATGTGGGTGAATCACTGCCAGGTTTGGATCAGCTGCCACCAGTGTCACTCGAGGGTGACGTATGTGGGTTATGGGATAAGGGTGACGAGGGTTAACAAGCGTGTTTTCCAGAAATACAACTCTTTTGGCACTTACTACACAAGGGAATGGCAACCTAGTGCTGCTGGGGCTTCCAGACAAACTCGCCTTTACCTTCTCACCAGTAACCAAAGAGTCTTCCAAGTCCAACTTTGCTTGTACTTCTTCTTCTTCTTCGTCTCGTTGCCTCTTCCCGCTTCTTATCTGTCCTCCAGCTTTTGGCATTCTCCTCCTTCTTAATTCCCGCTACTAGACCCTTCCCCGGTGGGTTTTGGATGGAAGCTGTGCGTAGCACCCAAAAAAAGGGCCGCGAGAAGGAAAATGTTGGGAAAGACGGAGTCATCAAGATAAGATGCTTAGAAAAGAGGACGAACAGAGTAAAGAGAGGGAGAGAAAGACAAGAGAAAGAGAAGAGGGAAAGAGACAAGATGATAGGTTCCCATTTGGAAACCACCACCTTAGCAGCAGCCAGCAACCTTGGTGCGGTGCCACGTTTGCCCTGGAGAAAAAGCGATGGGCACGGCTTCTTTTCCAACATACTCAGGTACGAGAACAACGCTGCCCATTTGCCCTGAACGGCTAGAGCGTGTTTTGCCATGCCTAGGGGGCCTCTACTCTCATCTCGTATGCCAAGCGGGGAAATCGCAGTTCGCCTAACTTCGCTGGGATAGTGAGGGTCGTCAGGGGCTCTCCTTGCCCAGATGCTGAATTGGTAAATTAGCATATATCCCGCCTTGCTTGCGCAAAAAGCAGCGAGAATTACAATGGCGTACCTTTCGAGAGGGGGAAGTTAACTAAGCTTGTCTAAGACTGTACGTCAACTATGAAAACTTGCCGTTGTTGACCAAGGTAAATCGCATGAACTACGATATTTTATGGTTGCTCTTTTAAGTTGACTAGGGAGGAAAATTTGATATTGGCTTGAAACTGACTATGCGACTTGACTTCGAGAAATTTTGATGAAACATGTTGACCGAACACTTCAAGAAAATTGTTTGGAGATAGAGGAAGACCAAGGAAAACTTGTAGCGAATGCATGGGTTGAATGAGTGCGAAGACTAGAAAAAATACGCATTTAAATGTCTTAACTTGCATTTCTTGTTTTGTATCCGAGTTGGACAAATTCTAGGAAAATGCAATTCAAATCAAATTCAGAGCTTTTTATTGATATTCAGATTAATATCAATAAATGAATCTAAAATTGAATTGTTTTAAAGTTAGTGCAATTCATAAAATTAAGAAACTTAAGCTAATTCAATTTATTTTTTTTGCAATGGTTTAGACACCAGCGTTAGCATCTGCTCTTTACTAACCTTTCTGTCTGAAAACATCAAGAACAATTTAAAAAATAAAGTAAAATAGTTAAGTCAAATTCAAATAACAAAGAAAAAATAGGAACGAGCTAAAAAGTTTATTGAGATAGGTTACTAGGAATTCAGAAAACGAACGAATGAAAAAAAACGTCACTATATTTTGCTCTAAAAATAAAAAAATTCAGAGTAATACCAATTCTTTTAATTCACGTCAGTCCCAGCCATTCCATCTTTTCGAGGTCTGTTGACTAAAAAATTTTCAAGTTGGTTAGTTCAAGTGAAATTAGCTTCAAATAAATTGAATGTAAGTCAAATCCACCAAATTGAAACGAATTCTGCACAGCTGTGGATTCGTTTCACTATCCATGTATGTGAACTGCAATACATTTGCTTACTTCGCATACACCTTCATTAGCAGCTACCTGAGCTCTTACTTAGCTTTAATAACAAAAAACGCGCAAATGTTCCGAATGAATTTAAAAAATTGACTAAGAAAATTGACAAAAATTTACCAAGCACAGACTAGTACATAAATTAATCCCCCATTTTAATCGGGTTATTCTGACACAGGCTTGCGCCTACTGTCTATCAACGTACTCATAGTAATTATTTCTATTGCTTTACGACCTGAGTCGTGAGTTATTTTCCACCTTTTTCTTGCAGCGAAAGTGGGGAAAATTATATGTTTGACTAGTATGTGCACTTGACACGAAAGTTTGGATGTGCTTCGAAAAAAAAATAGTTCCCCAAAGCTCTGGGGGATATTAACTGATTAGATCGAAGAAAGACGAAGGAAGATGAGGGAAAATAGCCTTCTGGGCAATTAGGTGAAAGAGGGAGAGAGAAAGAGATATTGGAAAGCAATGTGTCTGCGCAGCTGCCAAAACGTGTCCGAACACGCATGGAATGGCTAAACGAACTGTGTTTTCCGTGGTGTGGAATCAGGCCTTGCATGCTTGATTTCGGCAATTGACACCACCAAACGTAGAATCAGTGTTACCCCTCCTTGACACTGCCTACTCTTATTTTCTCTGGCACGCTAGCCAGCATTAGAATAGCAGTGGAACACCCTGATAAGGTTAATTCCGGTATGAAGGTGGGCTAAAGATGACGACCCCTACTCTGACTACTAAAACGATTTAGCTCGGTAGAAAGGCATGCCAGGGTCAGCCTGGGATATGTCTGCACGCTAACACGCGTTAAAATGGTATCGGCAATTATGAGACTGAAGTGCATTAATATCCTATCTGAAAACTGTTTCCTTTTGTGTTGATCGCTTTATTAAAGAAAAACATCAGTGCAAGCTCTACAAAACTTCATTCGCTTTTCGTTGTGTTTTTATTTGATGACACAGAAGGAAAATGTTTTATTTACGTATTTGTTTGTTTTAGGCAAGCACCACTAGGGGTGAGCCATTTATCTCGAAATACAGTACATGCGTTGTGGGTGCCACCGGCGGTAAATTATGTTTGAACGGTAAAAGGAATCAGGGAAAGGAGCGTGGAAATAAAATATGACAGTTAACGGCGCCGTGGTTCATTAATCTTAAAAAGTAGTTTTGTGGTGACTGTGGGGCGTTAAGTGTGATAAAAACTTTTTTTAAGAATGAAGTCACCCGGTTTGCTACTGTGGTTCTACGGCACGCGTACTATACTAGTACTAGTCTCAACAAGGTTTCTGGTAACCGTTCCGGTTGGCGCGCGGGCCGTGATTCCCATTTCAGCTGGATTATGACGATATTGTGTTTTTGTTATTTTTTCCTTCGCTCTCGTCATCCAAAGTGGTAATTCCAGATCGTTGAGGTTAGCCTATACAATCTTGCAGATCTAGTTTTACCCTCGCCTGAACGCAAAGGGACTGCGTAACTGGTTTTTCAGGTAGTGTACACACTGGGGCAACCACTCGTGATACGAAGTTGTCGGATAAGTTTACAGAAAGAAGTAGACCAAACAGGACCCGAGATGGTTCAGTGCCATACGAGTTTTCAGTTCGAAATGTGGTATGGAGTATTCGCTTACTTGGCGTTGCAAAGATGGCCGACGGCCACGTGGTTCTCGCATTCCGAGTGCTGCACCGCATCCTGGAGAGTTGGCAACAGGTCATGCTTAGTGCGAGTCTAAACCTTGTCAGTTTGCCACGCTCCAAACATGGCGAATTCGCCAGAAGAGTAAACTGAAAATTTCTAATACTTCACTGTTGTGTATTCACTAAAAATAAGTGAAACATAAAATGCTTCTTTTATACATTGACGGTTAAATGAACGTCAGTTTCCTAACGTCATTTCATCAGCTTGTATGTATTATATATGGAGACGTGAATTACCAAGCCTTGTTTTAATTATGTATGTTTGTGTTCAGATACTAGCGTTTCCATTGTGAAGTCGTTTATAAAAGCACATCTAGGTGTCGACAGGGCTAAAACAAACTCAGTAGCAGCAAGATTTCATTATTGGATTTCTTCATAACATTTGTTACAGTCGGGCATTGTTTTAGCGAGATTAGTCGACTACAGTGGAGATGGGGCGTTTTAACATAAGTGTTTTGTCTTAATTAACTAACTCCATGTTTTGCGTAGAAACATGAGCGCGCTAATTCCTAAATCGGGGCACACTTCAAGACGAATCACTGCGGGAATACGTTTTCATGAAGGCTTTCTGACTGAAGTTTGGAATCTTTCTTCATCGCCATGCCCCAGACGAGATGTTCGGGACTAAATGGATCGGATTATTGTACCTCGGTCTCACCGCGGGCTTTTGGATGGTGGAAGAGACTTAGATTTTGCGTGAAGGATGTGGAAAGTCGGGTTTCAGGTACGTTGAACAAGAACGGTCTTTCACGGTCAGGGATGTTGGTCCTGTATTGGAAAGATGAAATGTCAAGATAATGGGAGCAACTTTCAGCCGATCTGTTGTGGTCGCGTTCGCTTGTAGCGAACCTGGGTTGGGCAGAATTTCCTGAACTTGAGCGAATATTGATTTTTGAGCTGGGACGGAACATCCCGCTTTAAGAAGCTATACCCACGCAAGAATGTTTGCAGTGAAGTAACTTCATGAAGAAAAACCCAGATCTGAGATACTATTTTTTATGAGTAGAAGAAAATTCAGTTCGAGAGCGTGTAAAAACATTGTACAAAAATATGTAAATACCTCAGTGCTGCCAAAGTAACCTCACATTCTTGTTGAATTAGAAAGGCCCGTTGGATTTGGAGAGGCTCAACTGTTGCTGAAGGCCAAATGTAAGGTTATGGGGGTACGATATTATAATGAAGCTCGCTGATAAGAATCTATATGAAGATGCTTAGTTTCTTTATGATAGTAATTCTAAGAAAAAGCACTTCATTTTCAACTGACCCCAACTTCGGAAGCGTTTGTTACAAAACTATATTTTGGCTAAGTCCCCATGGGCCTTGACGTGCCAATCATTGGTGATGGATGAGTCCGTGGAAACCCGAGAGTCGCAATTACTTCGCTGTGGTAAGACGCTCTTTTAAAATTTACTCTTAAATAACCTTATTTGGTACCCAAAGTCAGCACGATTGTGATAAGTTGCTTTAAAGTGGAAGGGTATTGTGAATCTAAATTGATGAGTTTTGGATTATACATTCGATTGTACAGTACTGTGCGAAAAAAACTGCCCCAACAAAACGCTCTAAGCTAACGGCACATAACTGGCTAACAATGAAATTTACCATGATAGGAACCTTGCTGCGGGTCGCGGAACGTTCGAAAAAGGAAGGAGTCGGACACCACTCGCACAACTGATGTGGCGTTAGTATCGATACTTCGGCTGGGGCCATTATTATTGAAGATCACTGTAGGAAATATAAGAAACGTTACACCCACACGGGTAGCTTTTGAAACCACCCGAATAGTTTATCAGTTGAATTGGCGAATGGCGCCATCTGCCATTCGCGCTTTGATCCGAAACCGCGAATTCTGTGGACTGTTGTAGTTGGAATTCGTTTTAAAAACCTACACTACATTTTCTAAGGCTCAAATGCGTGAATAAGGTATTAAAGCAATTCATGCAAGACTTACGAAAACTCTCCTGCTCACTAAGTTATTAAAAGTAATGTATCAGGGAAAGTAAAGCAAAGTTCTTTTCCTGTTGTTTTTTCGAGCAAACGGAATCTATGCCGACGGAACCAGTGCGAACGGAACTAGTGCAAACGGAGCTCACGAAACTATCGGAAAACTTAATTCGTGAAGTTGACGTTGTCCACTAAAATATAATTTCTGCGATTCGAGCACAATAAGACAAAGGGAGTAGAGATAAAAGATTAACCCTAGTTGTGAATACAAGTACGGCAATGAGCAGAGCACACACCAATTCAAAGGGGGGAGGGAGGAGTAGAGAAAAGTATTTGCAATTGGCAGAAGTTTGGCCATAAAATAGAATAAAAATCAACGATCCAAAACTCTTCTTAGTATTTTCTATATGAAATTTGGAGAGCGTTGATGTTTACGCAGAGGGTTGCGGGGCACGTGGCGCCTTGAAGGCACAAAGCCACTTTCGACCCGCAATTTATGCCCCTAACTTAACGACGACATTGATGATGCACGCCGATAATTATTTTGACATTAGTTACACAACGAGAACTTCAAATTACTTGCTATTATCTCACATTTTCTGAAATGCTTTCAAATGGTAACAATTAGCCATATAAATTGTACACTTAATATTCAAATAAATTGCAAACCTGTGGGAATTCTTTGATATGCTTAATAACATATTTCTTATTATGTGTTTCGTCACGAAACAACAACTATAAAGCTGTAGAAATAAGTAAGTCTTCCCAAGGACTTTCCATCACTTTACAATTCACGTTTACTGATTTTTACCCCCTTCAGGGTCAACTGTATTGTTTCAATTTCTTCTTGGTGTGCCCTTTTCTGTCACACTCGTTTAAAAACACTTAAAACGCTTAAAGAAAACAGGCTTCTGCAATAGGTAATTGACAATCTTAGAAGTGATGCATTAACATTGAAAGCAAGGAATCATTGAGTTATTCCACGCACAGTTCGAACCTTCTCACCTTGTTTCTTCTCAGAGTTAGTTAGCATTCTTGTCTTCGCAAAGTTATTGCTTCATGAAACATTTCTCAGAAATGGCGCTGCAAAAATTCTGCGCATACGTGCCTTGCCAACAACCCTGATGGAAGCTACAATTTGCCGTTTGATTAATTGCTTTGTTCTAGCCAAGTCACATTGCTCATCGATCTTGCAACCCTAGAAAGAAGTAACGCACACCAACCGAACTTTACATAGTAAAAAAGACTGCATTATGCGCAAACTCTATGCCCTCTAACACGGCACGCCTAGATAAGCGAACGAAGTGGCCGTAACATCCTCTTGCACACGTATACCTAGCCATGAAAGGTTCGAGAGGTTCTTCTTTTCTTATTGCTCTTGTTAAAGAAGCCATCACCTGTATGGAAATCGAGACACTAATGGAATTAAAATTGCAAGATAAGTCCCTAAGATCGTTACGTTTTACCCAGTGACCGTAAAAAAGTAAACTTCCGCAACTGCGCAAACTGGGCTTCATGAACATTCTTAGCAGTGTTAAAATTAAAATTTTCGTTTCGATAAGTGCCCGCTATGTATGCCCGGTGATTTGATCCTAACCTGTAAGGGCTTTGGTCTGCTCATTAAAGATGCGTGTATGCCACTGTCGCCCAGCTTCGACCACGCAAGGGATCTGGGTAAGAAAAAGAAAAGAAATAAGCTCAGTTAAGAAGACTGGGTGGAATATGTGGAGAACGTAAGGGAAACCGCCCCTGTGATGGCTTTTCAGGTTGTTTTTCTACTGCTGACGATGCATGTTAGTAATGGACATTCTTGCTTCCGCGATGGGCGAACAGGCTCATTTGCATAGTACCTCTCAGTACATAATGTCTTATCAAACGTGATGATCCGACTTTTAAGGCTAAAAGAAAAACTAGGATGTTAGATGAGCAATAGACTGGACGTACGGAAAAGAAGCTTTTCAATGTCACAATCTGAAACGACCACGGTACTTTTATTCGTTAACTTTTGGTGAATAAAGGAACAAAAGTTCATCATGGTAGCCATTAAGGGTTTTTGCCTTCCTTTTTCCACCAGCGATGTAGCATCACATTTTTTATTAGAGGTCAATAGCCAAACTGAATACATGGCTAGAATTGGCCGTAAGAGTATAACGATGTTACTCTAACGGATGTACTGTTTCGATTATCCGTACTAACCTGTTCAAGTGAACAGTAGTGATAAAATGCAAATTGGGTAATTTTCAATAGAATGAAGAAACAGAAGATTTCGGAAAAAAATTCACCGAGATTCATTCACCGCATTCACTCGTACACCACTGTCATGGAAGTCTTAAACCACTGTAATGAAAAAACACTTCAAATGAAACGAAACAGCAATGAGAGTTATCATGCAATTCCTTCTGGAAATTGGAGTTTGCGAAGTTCGCAAGTGATTCACGTATTGACCAGACTAGCTTCTTAAACCATAAAATGCTAAAAGTAAGCTGAGCTTAATACGTTTGACACAAATTTACTTCAGGAATTAAAATTATTGGTATATTTACTACTGACCTATTCATGAGACATCTGTACGAAAATGTAGGGACATAAGCTTAGCCAGTATGAAACCATTTACTTCCATTTCTGTCAAACAAATTTACTTTCTAAATATTAAACACATCCATTTCATTCCGTTTGAAACGTCGTTCTTGGCATTTTCGGCCACACATAAAATTACTTTGGGAAGCTCGGGGCAAAACTTTTGAACGTATTTTTCGTTATCTTATATTGCAACACATATTTAAAAAATCCGTTCTTGTCATAAACATTACACTGACAATAACAAAATCTTTTCTTAACACAAAAGCAGCGATATCAGGTTTACGTTGTTGTCTTACGTAAACTTTGTTTTCTTCCATACTTTTTCCACAAGTTATTTTTGGTCATGTGGTTGCACCTTGGCTTCTGCATCCTCCACACATTTGTCGTTCATCAGGTACGATTCTTGTTCCAACAGCCCCGCGTTGCAATTGCCCTCACTCACTTGTCCAAATCCATCGTTGTACTCCAAATTTCTGCTGCCTTACAAGGGAATACAACTATATAATGAGATCTTTTTGCTTTGATACAAGAGCAACAGCTGTTTAACGCGACATCGCTTAAGGAAAACGAATACGCAATACGGGCTATTCAACTTCGGGAACAATCACCTCGTCATGTGTGAGTATGTGGGTAGAAAGGTGTTTAGCTCGTTTCTGGGAATTCTTGTGGCAGTGAGCGACGTCCGTCTTCCGCGTGCCCATGTGTCATGTTCCTTTCGAGCGCACTCCTTTCAAGACGAGCGAAAGTTGCTGAAACTAGACAGCAAACTAAATAAGTTCAAAATTAAAATAAGTTCGTTGTTATTACTTTACTTATATTTATATATGTATTTTTTCTAACGTAAGAGGTGTTTCCGATTACTCATGTACAAGAGAAGAAACGCAACTTCTTAAAGTCTTGTCCTCTATGTAAAAAACGAAAAAAAAACGAAAGAGAAATTTGGTTAGGCAGGCCGACTGAGCTCCCAAGCTGACTGCCATGACTGATCTCCTCGGTAGACACTTGTACGGACAGGTAAGCTAGGCCTTTCTTCTTTTCGTCATTCCTATTTTTTTTCTGGAACGCCTGTCAGTGTATGTACCCCGTGAACCCTAAGTGGATAACCGCTTGTGCAAGGAATATCTAAAATTGGTTAGTCTAACGTACGCTTCGCTCGCGGTGTTCTTACAGATGCTTTCTATAGCGACTAATTTACATACAGCAGAGTGTGATTATAGTAATTTCTTATACCATATAAGAAAGAGTCTCGGAAACATTCTTCGTCAAACTGTATACCCGATATATGGTTAACTTCCTTTAGAAATAGAACCACAGGCAGTTGAAAGTTGAGGAGGTCAGTTTTTCGAGTTATACACCTATCAAAATATAAGCGACAATCCTGGTTTACTGTCCACCTAAATGAAGACATCGTTTAAGGAGAATTTTGTGACACTCGTGAGTATTGTTTGATAAGACACGAGAAAATTTGGACGCAGTTTAATGTGGACATGAAATGAAGCTACGGAAATCTAGGCTTGATAAACAAATTAACCCCTTAACAGAAGGTACGAACCACACACAAAAAGAAGCAATGAAACTGAAAAAAGATTGCATAAGAAAATAATATACCCTGACTTTCAGACTTCTCTCCATAGCTAGGATTCTATTGTGTTGCGGTGCTTTTCCAAACGTCTCAACATTTTCTTAACGTAATTTCCAAGGGACAGCGCAAGTTGCAGAACAAAATACCCAGAATTTAGCCACCAGCTATCTAAAGCAATTTTATACGAGGCATAAAAATCGAAGAGCGATGCTTACAAATCGTACCAAGACTTACCGTGAATTATTCCGAGTCGGAAAATGATTCTTAAAAAAAGAAAATAACATCTAGTGATACAAATGGAATTACATACTTTTAAAAGTGAGCTTACGTCTGTAAATTTTCACTATTATTATTATTATTTATTGAGACAAATAAGGCAATTCATGTAGAATTTCAAGTCCGTGTTGTAGTAGTAATAAAAAATAAAAAATAGTTTGATTAATGGAATATTAGTACGATTAATAGATAAATCAAATATAATAATACAATTCAATTAATCAGTATTTTTATGAGTAAGAAACCAGGAAACCTCTCCGGCCGCTACAAGGAAGAGTGTGAATGGAAGGATGTTTCTTCAGGAAGAATGTTAATGAACTTTACTTCCGTTATGTCCCGATACTCGTGAAATACCAAATAGTATTCCGACTTTGCTACTCATTCGCGTTGTTTATTTATTTGACAATCTGCATGAGTAGCCTACGGCGAATTACCAGGCGTACTACCGGAATACTATAGCTTCCGGATATGTTGAGTGAAATGCAAATTCTATTGGAGGATTCCGAAACAAGTTCGCATTTTCTGTAATACATCTTTTTTTATTTCTCACTTATTTACGTTCAGCTCCAGAGATCAAAGCAGTGTGAAAACTGCAAGAAATCTCGTTATTTTTAGTTCGTATTTCCGGCTGATGTGGCTGTTAATTACGAAAGCTTCACGAGCTGACTATTCAGATTACGATGTGCTTAAGATAGTGTAGTGTACAGAATGCAGCACTCAAAGATCTAAAATTAAAGATTTCAAATCGCGTACAAAAAAAGTACCAAGCTTTTCAACAACAGAGGGAAAAGAATATCCTGGTGCGCGGCAGTAAAAAGAAAACAAAAAGGACAGAAGAAAGGGTATATGTTTTTCTTGATAGCCAACTTTTATGGGCTTTTTTTCTTCGTTTCGGATATTCCTTTTAGCATTTGCCGAGTCCTAGCACAAAATGCTGCAATCAAGTCGTAAACGTTTTCAAAACGGAGAAGAATGGAAGTTCAAAAGGAAACACGTCACCAAGAAGGGGAGAAATCACTTCAAACCTCATTTTACTATACCTGCACCTGTATAAGTCCCCAGGCATTAACTTTCAGCTCTCAAATTTTTCTTTTTTTATGTCAAAAGAAGCCAGTAATGTACTATAGCAGTGTTCTCTGGTTCATCAACTGAGAATGTGTAAATCGTGTCCCGACAGTATTGCCAATTGTTCTGGACTTGTTGTGATTCGTAGAACGCATACCCTAACTGGCTGCACTTGAAATTGTTAACAATTTGTTTGCCCAGATTCTCCAACCAACTCGTGTTTTTACACTAACCCATACCATCACCTGCATAACCGTTCCAATCGGGAAAAAATAGTAAAAAGAAGACACATAACAAAACACGGATGTTCTGCAAAGTCTATCTTAACCAATTCCTCCAAATTTGCAAAAGTAACCTACACGCTAAATCAGCAAATTTGAAGACCGGTCTGTAGAATTTGTGTATTTTCCCGTATGGCGGTTTATTAAAAATTATCATATATAATAGTAAGCCATAGAAAATGCTTGTTAGGCAATTTAACAAAAAATACCAACACTTCGTCAATAGTATTGTACTACTATTGTATAATACAATGCACTCAGGGGTGAAGTTTTACACTGTAATATCTAGTGTGTGTTTAGGAGATTATGTAAGGGAATTATTTTGTGAACGATGAAATAGAGTTCAAATTTCAGTGTTGCTTTGCGTTTAGACAATTTAAAAATTAGAGCTCGTGTTTATTTGGACTATTTTTCAAAGCAAAAAATGATTTACATTCGACGGTTAGATTTGGATATTCAAATTTCAAATTTCTGGCGGTTCAAATTTCAGTGTTTTGCGTTTAGACAATTTAAAAATTAGAGCTCTTGTTTGTTTGTACTATTTTTCAAAGCAAAAAATAATTTACATTCGGCGGTTAGATTTGGACTCCAAATCTAGCCGTCGAATTTTCCCATGCGATAATCTTAAAACTTGTTGCCGGATTCCTGGTTGGTTTTCTTGTTTTAAGACGAATTTTGTCGCTTCTTGATAGGGTTATTGTCCTCCGCTTTCGTTACAGTTGTACCGGGTTACTTAAATGTAATAATTTGCAGTCATTTAACGTGTACATACATTCAAGAGTTGACGGATTTCAATTCCGTGTTCTCCAAAAAATAAAATTAAAATATAGTTCTAGTAATGCCCTAAAGTCCAACTTTTGGAACCGAAATTGAAATTTCATTCTCTGATTTAGAATTCCCAAAATCTTACAAGTCGCACACATGACTACGAGAATTTGGAAGAAAATTCAGAAAGCGTGCAATGGTTGGTATAATTCTAAATTTTACTGTCGAGTATTTGTAACGAAATGTCAAGCAGTTGTTTGGAAAATCGCCCGAAACTTTTAACAACATGATTCATATATGTAACGGTTTGGTGCCCCGGGAGCCATAAATAATGGAAAACTTGTGTATAAACTCGGTTGAATTGTTAAAAAGTTGAATTAACCTTGTGAATCTGACAATAGGTTCAATCCTTTTGAACACCTTAGGTTCAAAGCGAAGTGTCTTTCCAATTGTAGTATTGACTTAAAAATAATTTAATTTATTTACAAAATTGCAACGAATTTACCGAATTTTCATCGAAATCATTCGAGAATAACAACTTTTATCCGGTATTTATTGTTTTCATTTTTTCAGTTTCTCAGAACCTGAGTTGCAGTAAACTTTTCAATTGGCTGCTGTACTTTTCTTACTTTATATAAAATTTAATTTGTTCAATAGACAGCTGTAAATAAACTCATTTTAATTGGGGTTTCGTGTGTCTTTTTACTACTTGCACAAAACTTAAAAATTTCTGTTCCACTTGTTTAGGTCAATTAAACTGTGAAAATATTTCTTAATTGATTTCATTTGCGGTGGTAAAGCCATCTGACTAATTATTGTAGAACGGTGACAAAGATATGTCTTCACATTTACATGTTTAAGTCTCCAGTGAAAGCCTCTGAATTTAGATACCAAACAGACAAAACAATTGACATTAAATGTTGTCATTTACCATTCAAATACTTAAAACGAGAATAATGGCAGTGTATTGATAGCCTTAGTTTGGGAACTTGCAGCTTACAAAAGGTAAGATAAATATGTTTACTGAAAAAGCGGTCGCATTTGAAGACAGCACCTGAGGAACATATTATCATGGCACATTTTGTCTAGTGACTACGAGCACTCACTGTTGGTAACAACGAGGCGATAGTTTTCACCTTTTTCCACCTGTAGGTCCCCTTACGAGTCGAATAAATAAGGGCTAAACATGTATTACTTATGTACTGTACAAGAATGGTCATCGTTTTCAACGACACACGACCGTAACAGACGTTTTGCGCATTAGCGAGTCATCCACTCTCAAGGAGCGAATTATTTCGTGAAAGTGTGCATGGGCCAACCATTTATACTTCTGCTGTTCAGCTCACGTAATGTATCTCTGTGTCTGGAAACGGATTGGTTGTCGTGGCTGCTAATGAGCCGGTCTTCGAAGATGCATGGCACAGCCCGCCTCTCTAATCGGAGTGAAACAATCTCGCTTTAACGTACCCCAACTGCCCAGTTGTTGCCGACAAGTGAGCTTGAGACCAAAATGCGGCACGTGAAAAGAAAAATGCAAGGCAGAGCTCGGCCCAAGTCGGGCTACTATTCCACCTGCTGTTCAAATTGGTTTCCTAACCTGGACAGTTTTTTTTGTATTACTATTTCCAGGTTGAGGGCAGTTTGGTATACATAGACATGCTGTGAGCTATTATAGTTTCAGAGAACGAGTAGCGTCCAAGATGATACAAGAAAACGATGCAAACGGATTGTCTTAAAAATTGGGAGTTCAACCCTGAGTGGTTCTGATTGCTTAATTTAGTCACGTGTTCCACAAGGTGGTCTCCCAACGTTATTTTCTTTAATAAAGACTTTTCTCGTGGGCCTTTTTGTCTATCAAATGCTGTCACCGTTGCTCTGTCCTTCTTTGCCTGCCTCTCGGTCTCTAGCAACTGACAAGGGCGGTGAAAATTTTCAACCTGCAAGGACCTGTGTAGTTTTTCATAACAGTCCCTGTGTAATTTACATAAATCTTACGGTTGTCACGTAAGTGTGTTTGACGAGAGAAAGCGAACAACGTCATAAGGAATCCCAACTTATATAATTTAGTATCGCTAAAATTTTGTATACTACTGTATAGCTTATCATCGGAAGAAAGGGATATACTGTATTTTATTTTCAAAGTGACAGAAGTAAATATCAGAACAGAGCTCATAACTGTAAAAAATGTAAGACAAATAAGCTAAAATCAAATGCCTACCATTTTGAAATGTCAGCTACCAACACAAGGTGACGCTAATGAATTTGGCGGGAAACTAAGGTTTGGATCTAACGAACTTCCAGAATCGCACGAAGTACGAGGTAAGAGAGAAAACGAAGGTGAAAAAAAGGAAAATACTCACAGCTCGTTCAATGATTGTCCAAAACTTTAAGCTTTGAATGAAACCGTGTAATTTACCATACTCAAATGAGATTCTTGTACCATTATAATGCTACTGATTGGTTTACTTTTTTCATGCATACACGAAAAAAAGAAGGCTAATGTTAGCGAACGTGACAAAACCACCAAAAAAGTAAAAAATCTGACAAGCAACAATAGCTTGAAAAATTACGACGGCCATTTTCAAAGTGAACAAATATCGAATAGATGGAATCTACGAACAACTTCTATCTCGTCAAAAAATCTGGTCAAACTATTGCTGTTTCTCTTTGCTACTTGACCTAAATGAGCCAAGAAATTGCATAAACTTTGTCAAGCTTTTAATGGCATGTGCTTGCTCCTGGGACCACGCAACAGCCGTAAAGGTTCTATTCCACTAGAGAGAGAAGAAGGATTTGCCATTTCCGGAGCAGGAAGTTAGTTGAGTAAATAGTGTAAGATAAACGGAATGATCTTACAGTCATTACTCGCATGTTCTTCTACCGCAAAACTCCAAGCTTGTGTTGAAGGAAAGACAAGGGCGCGATCCTCCTTGCCCTCTAGTGAAAGAAAGTCGAAATCTCTTCGTCATCTTGGCAACACTCGGTGTTTGTTCCAATACAGTGCAACCCACTTAATTGAATATCGGTTATTTGAATAAACCGCATAATTGAATAAAAAGTTGACGGTCTCTTTTTAAGTCCATTTAATTCACTGTAAACTTAAACCTCTTAATTGAATAATAGATAGTTAAATAAAACCGCTTCATTGTATAACTATTCAAAAGCCCCTCTGTATATCTTACAATGCCAAATAACATCGTTTATTTGAATACGGATCTGGGAGAAACCTTTTGACACAAAAAGACGCAATATTCCACGAAACGCTTGAAAGATCTTATGCCCCGAAGAAAGCTTAAACCATTCACTATTATCTTGGACCCTTTCACCGTTGACGCCGTTCAGCAGTGGTAAAAAAAAACTATCTGAAAAGAGGCACAGTGCACAGGTTACGGTCTTTCACTGCTGAAGGCTGTCTTAGCTGGCTACGTCACTGGCTTCTTAACCTCTGAGGGCCGAATCTAGGAGACGTATTATTGCAGTGAAAGGAAAGGAAAATTCCATTATGAGCCTCCTGTCCGGATAGTATTTTTTTTACCACTGCTGTACAAATTGAGCCGATTTGCCGAGTTTATGGATAGTCTTGAAGTTAAAAGAGTACAGCCAACATGTCAAAAGGAAAAAACGTAAGTCTGTCTCTAGCTGAACGAGTGGAAGTTTCAAAGTGTGAATTTTTTCCAAAGCAGAATTGTTGAATATTAATAATTAATACAATAAATTAAATATCAATATTGGATAGTAGAAATTTACTATTGTCTCCTTCAACACCTATTTTATATCATGCTATTGGGTTGGTAAGCGCGAATCGATTTTGACCCCAAATTTGAAACTTAATTTTTCTGTGCGTACCGAAGTGTATTCAACGATGTGTGCACCATTCTGTTTGATGACTTTAGCCCAACGATTGGGTAGATCAAATATTCCCTTGTCCAAGATCGTCTTCTATTTTTGTGCAAAAAACTGATCGAGGGCCTTTTTTATGGCCTCCAGATTTGCGATTTTTTTCCCATGAAGAGAATTTAAGTGAGAGCGGAAAAGATCGTAGTCTTATGAAGTAATGTCAGGACTGTAATGAGGGTGCTGTTAGAACATCCCAGGAAATTTATCCTAATTTTCGTTCAGCAATAACTAGCACGCGTCTATGCGGTGAGCCAGGTTCCTATTGCGTAGG
>JAHZNP010000261.1:0-17859 GCA_020615345.1 Triops cancriformis
GAATCATCCTAGCTCAAGTCAGTGCAAGGAAACTCACGATTTCGTAAAAATGATTATTCACAACAAGAAAAGGCAATGCAAATGGCCGAGTCCAAATCGTACTAAATCATCCCTTTGGAGTTTAAAATCTCGTGCAAAAAAAGGACAGCGATTTTAGAACAAACCTTTGGAGGAGTTATTCTCTAACTTGTCAGCTACATATAAGTAATTCTTATTTTACTTTTAGATACACATTATGAGTGCTACAACGAAATAATCAGGACCCGTTTCTTACAAAAAGTGCCAAAAATTCAGTTTTTATTTATTTTCTCAAAAACGGTTCAATATTTTTCGACGAAAATTTCCTCATGAAAGCTTCGTCGTATTCACTAAGTGTACAATTTTTTTCAGATCCAACCCTGTCGTAGTTCATTAGTAATGATTTTTGTACGGTTTGTCCCACGTGTAAACTGTCCCATCCCTCCTCTAACGCTATCTGATACTGCCGAAAGCTATGTAAGATCTATAAGTAATAAAAACATTATAGATGTTTAAAAACAAATACCCAAAACGATCAACATTATTATAATGTTTCCTACAACAACAAAATATTACGTTGGCACTTTAGCTTAATACACCCTTGATACCACAGTGTTAAACAGTAGGACAACAGGAGTGTCTTCCAATGTTAAGGGGCAATGGACACCAAAAACGCATATAGAGATTTTGATGGATAAAAAAATTATACGTACGTACAAATTTATACTGGCTCAAGGCTTGGCTCGGCTCAAGATTACAGGCTGAAGGCTCGCCTCAAGACTCAGCTGAGCTCAAGGGTACCTGCTCGAGGCTCGGAAAGTCAATGAACCCAGCTTAGCCGAGCCGTTGCCAATCCTAAGCTGGCTTTACACTGCTGCTGTTTGGCTGTCAGCTGTCCAACTGCCGAGGGCCAAGCATGCGCAGTAGCGTCGATGGGCCAAGACCCCCTGTCCAAAGAGTCCTGCTGTCCATGTTCAGCCGCGCTCAACTTTTTTGGCTGACAGGCTTGCTTCCACCAATCACAAAAGAGGTGGGCAGGACCAGATCAAGTTTGTGGCGCGATTTTTAACATTCAATTGATTAGCGTATGGAAGCTACTTGGCAAATAACTTGAAGTTTGTTTACTGTGTTGTGAAACACGGAACTGCGACAAAAACGAAAAATGCAACTTGAGAGTAAGTGGCGAACCTTCGAGACACAAAAAAAACATTAGAAAGCTATGGTTTTTATGAAACTATAAATAGTCTACGTTATTTCCCAACGAGATCAATTTTATGCTTGGGACATTTCAGTTTTCTGTTATTTTGTATAACAGAATGAGAAGAAATGCAAAATTCCTTTTTCTCAGAAGTTTGCAGTTTATCTAGGTAATTTCTTCAAAGTTTCAAACAACAACAACGTAAGGGCACGCCCCAATGTCTAGGCTGACAGCTCACTGTAAATCAATCGAGTGTCCTGTCCTCCATGTCAAAATGTCGAGAAGTCCGCCAGGACAGCCAGACAGCAGCAGTGTACAGCGCCCTCTACTGTCGTTGACATAGCATACTTTCTAACAAATAATGGATTTTTACAGACGAGTCTTTCCTTCATGGATATTACTCCGGGAAATGCGATGTACCGGACATCCACCCAGTAATAGTCCGTGAAACCTCTTGTCATGCAAAGCAGTCCATTAACTGCGTTATGCCAGGTATACTTGTAGCATACGTGCACCCCGTCACGTACATATGTTACCAAGTACGCCGACGTCAAGCTTGAAAATTCCGCGGAGAGGTGGGCGTCGCAAGTTTTACGACTGGGCGGGTACTTTGCGAAACAAACATGGCCGTGTAAGCGATAACCTGTAGCTTATTTCTGTGAATATCTTGGAAACTATCCTGTACAAACAGGTATGATAAGAGCCTATGAATATTCCTGCGAATAACTGACCTATCTAACGCGGTTCAAAGAAATTAATTATCTCTCCCTGTTCTACCTGGATTAGGGAGAAAAATGATACCCGTCGATTGCACACACCAATAGCAAACCACCAAAGCTAAGATAAACGTTTACCTTCAGTTATACTGCAGGTTCTACTACCATGGGGAGCTCTTCTTCAAAATTCAGAAAATATATGCAGCACGGGGACGAATATGCTGCCATGCACGTAAGCTATTGCAACACTTATTAGTATTTCTTTCATTTAAAGGACATTTACCGCTCTTGTAGGTATATCATAACTCCCCGGAATTGCAAAAATCCCTCGATCCTAACCTAAGCTATGGTGAAAACCATGGACACAACACAGCGTTACATTACGCTTGCCACCATGGCATGAAGCACTTACTCAGGTATTACCTCTTTATTCCACCGAACTGGATTTTTAACCTGTTCAATTCGGACGACGTTTTTCTTCCAGGAAGTTTCTGCTTGATCATGGGGGAAATCCTAATAAAAGGAACGGCCGTAATGAAACCGCGCTTCACTTAGCTTGCTTGATTCCCCTAAGCAAAACTTCTTCAGGACCTTCAGCAGCTGAAAAGCGTCAAGCCTGTGTTGCGCTTTTAATGGTTTGGAAAGGCGAAAGTTTACCGAATGGAGACGTTGAAACTATAGACTTAAGAGCTCAAGATGAAGTAAGAACTCTCGACCACATTCTTCCTTCATGCAAACGGTGTTTTCTCATCCAGGCGGAGAATACTGCGCTACACAACGCAGCCATGAGTGGCTTACAACGTTGCGTGGAATTCCTTGTGAACGCGGGAGCACCACTCTTCCTAGAAAACAAAGATAGACTCACGCCCTGCGACGTAGCCATGAAAGCGGGCCACCATGACATTGCCCTCTTTTTGGAATCTCGGATGGTTTTCGTAAGCTAGAGCGAATTAGAGTACCCAGTAGCACTAAGGACGCAAAAATACAAGATAATATATGTTTTGGCAGGCTGATGCACCCGCATCCTCGGAAAGCGACTTTCTCCCAATGTCACCTGCGCGATCGGTGCAGATAGATCCGATGTCACCCAGTTATTCATTAGCAGATGGGAAAAAAGATGCTTTTCAAGAAGGAGAGGAAGACGAAGTGTACACCGGCTTACGCAGCCAAGATTTGCAGGAAGCCAAGGACCAATTAGTGATAGAAACGGCAGATATGCTTCATATACCTTTATTTACCGCCGAAGCGCTCTTACGCGAGCACGGTAACATTACAATTTTTGCATGAATATCTTTTCCCAGTAACATCAGCATCGATTGCATGTATCCCTGTGCACAGAATGGTCGCGTGAGCTGTTGCTAGAGAAATGGATGGAAGACGCGGTGCAAGTATGCACTTTAGCTGGCGTCCAACCGCCTGTCTCTGCCTTAAATGTTCATTCCAAAACGCCCTCGTCCGGGGTTCTCCAAGAACACTTGGATGAGCCTTTAGCCAGCCCGGGAGCAATCATGGCCCATTTAGCGTCTCCTGAAAGAAGTGCCAGTCTTGAAACGGATAATCTGAACGAAGACCAACAATCGGTAAAACTTGAGAATGTTTTCTCACTTTTAGGGTGGAAATTCAAACTATCATATGCTTGTAGTGCGATATATGTTTGGAACCGATCAGTTCAGGCGAATCGCCCGTAGTTGTTCCTTGTTTTCACACATTTTGTCGCCGGTGCTGGAGCTCGTACTTGACGGTCAAGATAGCGGAAGGTGATGCTCATCATATCCTTTGCCCCGCCTACGGGTGTGCAATCTTAGTGCCGATTGATGTTATCGAGGCTCTAGTTAGTGCAGATATGGCGCGGAAGTATTTGCAGTATGATATTAATGTAAGCATTTGAATAGCAATCGTCCGACGGTAACATTCTAGAAAAAATGAATATTTCCATTGATTAGGCCTTTGTTGCAACGAATCCTTGTATTAAATGGTGCCCTATGCCTGGTTGTGGTCGTGCTGTTAAATTACCCGAAGCTGAACAGCAACCGCAGCAAAACCAACCCCTAGCTCCGCCTCCCCCGCCAAGCTCACGGGCCGTTGATTGCGGCAATGGTCATTTCTTTTGCTGGTATTCGAATTATTTCTTTGTTTGTTTGGTTATTTTCTTCCTTTTTCATTTGTTACATTTATTAGCATTATGTTTTTCATTATTAGCTCTTTTACGAGTTTACATTCCATTTTGTTGGGAAATAGGTATTGATATTGATTGTCGTGAACTTTTAGGGAATGTTTAGGAGAAGCGCATGCTCCGGCTGGCTGCGAGCAGTGGCAGGCTTGGTTAGCCAAAGTTCAAGAGATCAAACCGGAGCAGTTAGCGTCTACCGGCTTGGATACAGAAGACGCAGCCAACTGCTTCTGGTTGGTCACGCATTGCAAAGCTTGCCCGAATTGCCGGTCGCCGATTCAGAAAAACGAAGGCTGCAATCATATGAAGTGCTCCAAAGTAACTTTTTTTATTACAAAGTACCATTAAAAAGATTAAAACAATATGTCCTGTTTAGTGCAAATTTGATTTTTGTTGGGTTTGTCTGGAATCTTGGAAGAAACATAGTTCGGCCACCGGTGGCTACTTCCGCTGTAACCGGTTCGACGCGACACACAAAGCGGATGAGAAGCAAGGCTCCTTGATCAACGAAGTACGCACTAGCTCAATAACTATTTCGCCGTGTGACTTGTATGAAGTCGCCCATTAATTTGAGATAGACGCATACACAAAAAGAAAAGAAAAAATGGTGGAAGAAAACGGAGAGAGGCGCGAGTCAAATTGTTATTATTACGTTTTTTAATTATTTCTTTTATATTTGTTTTGTACGTTTTTTAATTTTGTTCTTTTTTCAAATTTTTACTTATGTGTTCGGCTCTAATAAATGCTGTGTCATGTGTTTAGGCGCTGCAGAGAAGCAAGCAGTTGCAGGAATTAAATCGATTCCTGCATTATTATACCCGGTACAAGAATCACGATCATTCCAGAATTCTCGAAGAGCCGTTGCTTCACTCGGCGAAGAAGAAGATGGAGCTACTGGCATCATCGTTAGCCGCTCAAGCGTCGAGTAGATCAGGTGCTGCGTCTAGTAAGTGATAGAACTGAAAAAAGAAGAATGCAGAAAATTTAATTCATTTTATTTAGACCCGTCAAGTCCCCGTTTCGATAGCACGAACGATATGTCTGCAGTATTCTGTCGGTCTGACCCGACTTCTCCCAACTTGACTACGAATTCTACAGCTGCTTTAGCGTCCACAAAGTTCATTGAGGATGGCATCCGAGAATTGCTCAAAGCGCGTCGGATCTTATGTGGATCTTACGTCTATGGATATTATTTAGAAGACAATGGATATAACAAAACCATTTTTGAGTTTATGCAGGTAAAACAACTGTTATATACTCGGATTATCCATACCATAGCTACCTAGTAAAGGGTGAATTTAAGTAAATATTATTCGTACTGTACGTGTCTAAAATGTCCCTTTTTCTTTTCTTAATTTCATCTTTTTGTCCCCAGAACGAGTTGGAAGGTGTAACGGAAAAACTCTCCGAAATGGTGGCCAGACCGTACTTACGGACGCCTCGGTCCTCAATAGTGAATATGACTGCTCAAGTGAGGCGCAAACGTCACGAATTCACACGGGCAGTGAGCAAAGGCTTGATTCCACCCGAAACTCCACCTGCTTTACGACGATTCCGCCGGAGGCGCTTCCCCGGTTTGGCTGGAATGGATCCCCCGGAAGACGAGCCCATGTCGGAAGCTATTGCGGCTTCTTTACGCGAGTTGGACCCCAACAACCCTTGGATAAAAGACAGTCAAGGCAGACACACCAATCTGGCAGCTATTTATGATTGGCCGGATGCTAATTCGGATGAGGAAGTACGTAGTTCCATATTTCAAATACATAACAAATAAAAATAAATAAACAAAAAGTAAGTAATACTGAAAATAAAATAAAAAAGTAAATAAACAGTAAAATGATTAATATAAACTAGTAAGAATGTAAGAAAGTAAAATGATTGTATAAACTAGTAACAATGAATTATTACATAGTAAATTGAATTAATAAATAGTCTACATAAATGTAAGTGTGACAAATAAATAAAGTTTCGAAAGAATTGATAGATTTCGAGTGTGTGTTTTTTAGGACAGCGACGTGAATCAAGCCTTAGCGGTCAGTTTGCTTGGTCCCTGTGGAAGACCGGGTTGCGGAAGAGCACGTGCCAGGAATCCAAGAACGGGGCGTGTACATGGCTTTTGTAGCTTGCGGTGCAGTCGCTATGACCAAACAAGTAAAAGATCGAACGCCATAGATCCATTACTATCCAATCTGTGTTGTGTATTTCTTTACTTTTTGTTGAGAAATAGGCGAAGAATCGACACGCTTTGCGGCGGACGTGACCATGGATCTGGTTATCGCCTTAGAAATGTCGCGTTTGCAGTTGATCGAAGACGAAATGAAGAAACAAAACCGAGGCCAGGCGTCTTCGTCTCTTCCGCAGCATTTGCGCGACAGTCAAGATTTGGATTACCCTCCCAATGGTCAGTTTCCTCACTTTTTATGGTCTCTTTACAGGCCAAGATAAGAAGTAGACGTTATTTACCACTTTTTGTTACGACGTTTTCTCGCAGATTCATCTGAAGAAGCTCAGTTGCGCCTGGCAATTCATCTTTCCTTGCAAGAAGCGCAGACGCCAGGGTCGAGCCAAGCTCTCTCGCCGGCCAATTTCAGACTGTCACCACCTACCGTGGTGGAAGAACCTGCAGCCACCGGCTCGCAGTTGTCGAGCGAAGGCGAAGCGGCAGATCTCGCGGTGAATTACTTCCTTAGAAGTTTAGCCAAGCATGAGCTTTCCTTACGCAACTTTGACTGCGAACCCCAGGGCGATTCCAAGATCCATAAGAACCTCTTCGACTCGCCTGATTCACGTTCGCTAGCCTTAACGGTTCCGCTGGTGAGCAACGCGTGCCCCGAGGCGGATGGTCACTTCGAGATCTCGGATTTGCACGAGAACGGCGCTGCCTTGTATACCTCCGCCTCCTGCGAAGACAACGAACAGGAAACCGTCTCGGACGGCGGTCAGCGGTGCGTGGTGGTAACTCGCCGCTCCCAGTCCACCGGTGATGTGCGTCGTTTGAGCGGGAAGAAGAACGTCGTCGATTCCAGTGCCAAATTCGAACTCGAGCCGCACTGTCACCACCTAGGTGTGGAAGAAATGACGCGTCTGGCGCTCAACGGCTCCGCCCCTACCCGGACTTTGCTCCGTTTGGAGAGTTTGGGTACCGATTTCGGCAGTGACGATTTCCAGTACGATTCCACCGAAGACGAAGACAACTCCGTCAAAAAGTGCTGTCTCAAGAAATACCTGGAACTGAGTCAGCTCGAAGAAGAAGAGGGAGGGGCTTGCAAACGGGACGATTCCTCCACCGGTAGCCAAGATTGGAGTCCGTGTGGCGACGCTGGCGCCACGGGTGCCGCTAGGGAGGACAGCGAGCCGCAGGAAAGAACCCGCGAACGTCGCCAGGGGCGGAAACTGCAGCGGCAGTCGCAAGTGGAGGATACGTCACGTTGGTCGCCGGGCTTAAGACTAAGCTTGACTTCCACTGCCGCCGCAGCCGCTGCTGCGGTACTGGACGCCGCAGGGACGCCCTTACAGCCTGATTCGGACGTAGAGCCCGAGACGGGCATTCCCCGCTCGCCGACTTTGTACATTAGCGGCATATCGATCTGTCGCACCCCGGAACCGAATGCTTTGCTGTACGATCTCACGGCCGACCAGTCGCCGCCCGCAGCAGCGCGTCAGTCGCGCTCGTCGAGTTTGACCGTCCCCCAGTCGCCGCATTTGGGCCGCGTACCAGTCGCCCACGCCCGGCCCCACCCACCGTGTCGCTCCCGGTCCGCGAGTTTGATCACCACCGTGCCAGTTCCGGCAGCCACGCCTAAGGGGTTAGGTACTGACCAAGAATCGAATCGGCACAGCATCTCAGCGTCAGCCTTACCGGGTTTCACCAATACGGGCGCCGGGGGGCCGCTGTCTCCCTTTCCGGTGGCGTCACCTCGTCAAGTTTCGCGATCTGCGTGCGAACCGCAGCGCGAGAAGCAAGTATTTTGCTTTCCGAAATCGCCGACCGAGGGAGCGCTGAGCACGGTGCTGTTGGTGGAGGGTACGCCCAGCTCGGATGACTTCCACGAAGCGTTGTTCTTGCCCAAGTCGCCGCGTTTAGCGGGGGAAAAGCGACGCCGACGCTCGCGGAAAGATAAAGAGCGCAAGAGCGCGGACGAGTTGGAGTTTCACGAAGATGACGCGGCGGCGGATTCCATTTTATAGTTGAGAGGAGTCACAGATTGTGTTGTCATTTGACCAAGCGATTGCAGCGACCAAGGATTAAAAAAAAATTCATAAAACGCTTCACACATGCACTTAAACCCGTCTTGTTTGTAACGAGTTTTTTTGCTCTCGCTTTTTCTACATTCTTGTAGCCCCGATTTTTTACCGCTAGCGTAGACTAGTCATTGAGAAGAAACAACAAAAATTGTTGTCGTTCAACACCCTGATATTGATTTTCGGGAAAAAATCACCCTTTTAAAGCTTTAGAGCACTTTTTCGTTGTTGGTAGGGTTAGAAACCCCCCTTAACTGTGACAATTTAAACTTTAAAGACCCCTTGAAGTAATTAGGTCAAACAAGATCGCATGTTTTGCTAAAGGAAGCACTTTTTACTTCTGTAGCTGTCGAATGGTGTTGCTGATTGTTATTATTATGTGTACCAGGAAAAGTGGGGTTATTTTCCATTAATTTCTGAACTTCACCTGTTGTTCTAGCCGGTAGCTAAATCTCTTGGTAAATCTTCATTTGCCGATACCTATCTCGTAATTTCTGTTTCAACCCAACCTGATAAAGAAAAATATTCAGTCTGTGATGTGTGCTAGTCGCTTTGGACGTTCACTCCACCCATTTTTTTTAAAACTAATGTTCACACTACTCTTCAATTGAGCCAGCTCTTGACTATCATTCCTACTCGGGTGCCAAAGTGAGTCGAAAACTTTTTTTTCCTTGTTATATGGCTTTTCAGGAAATCCCGAAAACCCTTTTTGGTTGGTACGAATGCTTGAATACATTGATTCATGTTACTCAATTCGGGTGTAGTGAGCAATATTACTTATATTCAAGTTCGGCAAATGGAACTACGAGCTCGTCGTGTGTCGAAAGTTTCCCAATTATGTTGCATGTTGTTCTCGTCATTGGTTCCAGGAATGTTAGGGATATTAATGTTTTCAATGCGAACAGCAAATACCTGGTTCGATACTGAAGTTTAGCGTACCTCGATCTTCATTGAAAATTATTTACTGGAGAATTGCGCACCTCGTCATGATTTCGTTGCGTTCTATCGCCGAACACAGAAACATTGCTAGAACGAAGCCACATTCGCATAAATTCTGTTTGCGAAATTTGTATGGGATTTCGCAGTGTTGCAAGAAAATGGCCCAGCAAATTTGCCACATTTCTTAACTTTAAAAGCTGACATTTCCGGAGAATTTTACTGTCGTCAAGCGCCACAGTAGAACATTACTAGCCTCAGTGTACTTCCTTACTTCTGTACCATTCATCGAAGCAAACTTCAAACAACCGTACCTTTGTTTCGTGAGATTTATACAAAATCTGACCTACGATAAACGGTAGAAGGAAAATTACAAGCCGCACGCGTGTTACGCGGCAATCCATAACAAGGATAACAATGTTAAGAAGTTCTCTATAATTGCAATTAGTCTCACGAAATGTTCCTTCAGAAGTTTATCACAATGCTAGGTAGCGTTATTGCTTAGTACAATCCCGACGTAAAAATAATCGTAGTTTGAGGCTTCTGTTTTGTATTTTTCTTTGCTTGTATTTATGTACAACGCTTGGCCTAATTTACTCGCTAGCATACCATTCTTCCAATCGAGAGTCAAGACACTCGTTAATGGTGTTCATGTCCGTGTCCATCTTCTTTATGGTGACCGTGAGCAGGCGAAAACTGTTCCATTCCCTTTTCGACTGCAATAGCTACTAGAACAGCGCCTAAACCCCATTTAAAGCCACGGAAAAAGAAGTTCTGCACTCTAGATTTAAAAGTGCCGTACTCCTGATACCGCCAAACTTCGTTCCTATTATGGACAGAGCACTATTAGAACAACTTTGGTATCGAAAAAAAAAGGAAAACATACCGCAGCCAGGGATCTTTCAAACCTTGACTGGCCAAAAGTGTTTCTACTTCCACAAGTTTTGGGACATCCTTCACTCGGTACTTTTGCCAGTCCGGAACCTTGGGAGGGCCATGACCATGCCCGTGTCCATGTCCGTGATCACCTCCCATTGTAAGGTCTATAATTCTGTAACGGATTTTGTTAATACACGCTTAAACATTTTCCAAAAATTTACAAACATACCTTTTTCCGTCGGATATAAGCTTAATATCGAAACTTACAATCGTAGTCGATTATAAGTATCGCGATTCGATGCGATACTATCCAGTTTTTCGATTGACCTGACCGCAAGCAAGTCGATAATACGATAATACATGAGAAAACACGGAAATGGCAATAACGATATGCGCAGACGAGCAAGAATAGTACGTAAACAGTAGCATTCTCGCAAATTTGGTAAGTGAAAGATTTTATTCTAGCTTTGTCGAGGAACTGTAACACTTTTCTAACGCGAAAAGCGGCTTTTGAAACTGCCTTCTTTTGGCGCCAGAAGTCCCATAAAAAGGGAAAGCTTGGTCCGCGGATTTGGCCAGAGCGCTGAGAGTCAGGCGCGAGTGCCGCAGGCCCCGTCTTCTCCTCTTGCGGCCTTCTGAGTTCAGACGCTGTAGAGCACTCGACGCGGAAGCTCATAGCGTGGAGTACTAGTGTTATTAGCATAGTGACACTGTCTTGAGCACACGTTGACGTTGCATGTAAATGCTCGCGACGCTCTACACCTTGCCCGTGTGCTTCGTTTTTTTATCCTTTTAACTCAAAACTGTTTTACCCTTTTGGATAAAAAGAATGCGCGTGGTAAAATGAAACATATTTTACCGTCAGTGTAGTTTATAGAAGTGTCTTGTTCCTTTAATGTCCTTGGGAAGCGCAGTACCCTCTGCCTCAAAAAGTGTTGTTTTATAGCCATGTTGTCATCATTTTAAAGAAGGAAATCCAGTTATTGGTTGTGATTTTTACATTGTGTAGTCAAAAGTGAAAAAAAAAGAAATTTAAAAAGCGGATCTCTGCTGGGAAAACTTTGGCTTGCCGCTTGTTATCTTAACAAGCATTTTCTCATCAACTCACCCAGGTAAATCCATACTGTGATTTCGCATCCCCTAAGCTCCTCAACATGGTTGGTATGGGTCTTTTATGCCCTCCAAAAACCTCTTCCATTTTCAACCGACTCACCATGCCCCCCCCCCCCTCCTTTTTTTTCCTCTGGACCTGCCTTGGATGGAAACCGAAAGTGGTACGGTGTGAAGGCTATGCAGATCAGCTACTCTTTCATGATGCTTATCGCGTCATGGAAACCTCTTTTGGGATAAGAGAAAGGACTAGAAACTTAGCCCAATATCCGCATCATTACGCTTCATTTAATCCTTATCATAATCTTAATTTTAAGCCTTCTTTTACCCCCGAAATCTCAGTCTTTTCTCGTCTTATTTTTTCCAGTTCATTCTCCACTTCAGCGCCTTTTGTTGTTAAATTTTTAACTAACGTAAGTCTTGTTTTGTTTTTTTCATTTGAAGAATTTTGCCACGTAAAGCTAATTCTCTTCTTAATTCCTTGAAGTTTTCATAGTTTCTCTGTATTTTCTTTTAATGTTCGTGTTTATTCATCCGCTTTTCCGTATTTTTTCCCTGTAATTTCGTTCTACTTCGCATTTTTTATTTTATCCTAGTTATATTTTGTCGATTAAAATAAACTTTCATGATCCTTAAGTTTTCGTAACATTAAAGACCTTCATCCAACCTTTCTCCTTTCTATCTAAAGTTTTCCTTCCTAATTCTACAAAGTATTTGTTTGTATTTCTTAAGTTTTTAGAATTCTTCCAAACTCTGAATCATCCCTGTTTTAATAAAAGTTCTGATTTACTAAAATTACTTTCATTTAAACGACCTGGAAACTAGACCTTTTTTCTAAAATTTGCCAGTTCATTAACTTTCATATTATATTCAACATACCAAATAACGCTCAAGTTTCTTTTTTTCCCAGTTCTGAATTTTTACTTCATTTTCTAAAAAACTTATATTTTTTTACATTTAACTTATTCTTCTAGAATTTTCGGTCTTTCTCTAGCTCCCCCCCCCTATTCGCTTGTTTATTATTTTTTAAGTAAAGTTATAAGTCGTAACGCCTTCAATATACAATACGTAGAACTGATTAGAACAACTTAGCGCCATGGTTAAAGTATAAAATTATTTATAATTTGATATAGTAATCATTTTCTTAGGGAATGCCCAGTCCGTTCTGGAACACCGTTTTTTTTCCTCAGCTGGTTCAAGACCTTATTAGCCATAATTTCACTCTCGTAATTGTATTGCGTTTTTATTTGCTTCCCGTTGTCGCGATGACAAAAGCGTGGAGTAATAAAGTAGTACAAGGTATTGTCTGTTTTGACCTTGAGTCGCCCCAAAGGCTCCGTTTTTATGGCGAAAAACGACAATAACAAAAGCCAGCAAGTGTTTAACATACGAATGCAAATGATTCTCTCCATAACGACCACCCGATACTCATTTCTTCCATTTTTCGCTGATGCTTTGTCGCAGCATGGAGCTGCCTGGGATGACCACGCTGGGCGCCCGGCGATGTTGGCGGCCCGCCTTGCTCCTGCTGACCTGCTTGGTATTATGCCTGACCCCGGCCAGCGCACAAACATCGCCTTCTGGGCCAACAACACCTACGGCGCTGTTCACACCTGCCAAGAGCAGTACAGCTAGCGCCAGCAAGAAGCAAGTCCATAACAAGCCAGGTAACACCTCCCTCCAAAAAGAATAAAAATTATAGGGAAAAAAGTGAAACCACTTGACCAATGTGTCATGCCAATGGAATCGACATCGAAACCCCAAATGGAAAGACAAAACCTTTGATGTAGCCTCGTCGCCTTGTTTGGTACCTTAGTAACATTTTCGAGGGGATCTCGTTTTTCGCAGAGATGTTTTGGCACTTGATCCAATTACAGTAAGACCTCGTATGGGAAAAAAAGAAAGAAGAAAAAGTAGAAGACATGGACTGTTTGACCAATGGGGCGGGTGTAGAATGAAAAAGTGGGCCGAACCGTTGAGGGTGTTGAGGAGCGGCACGGAGGAAAACATATACGGCCCATGTCGTGTCAGGCTGGGTGAATCGTTCCGAACGTTTCTTAGGCCTGAGACGAATTGCCTCTGTCAAGCAGGCCGAAGAACTTTTGCCTGGCTGCCAAGTCTTTGGCTCTTTTCCCGCCGTTTACTGAGAGTGGGGCGAGTTGGAGCATGAAGGTGGGTGGGAAGACCGTAGCGAGGTCCATCGGGTGGTAGAGTTACAGAAGACCTCCCAAAAACCTCAATAAATCATGAGTGGCAACATGGAAACAGTTGTCCAATGTCCAAACCAATGCCTCTTGTCAATTTGGTTCTTATTTTCAAAAAAAAAGGAAAAGGAAAGGCCTGCGTTAGGAGGAAGCCTTCCTCCTTACTTGGTGGTGGGGTCTATATTTCTTTTGGAATTAGGAGTTGTGCACTTGACAGGGCCTGGTGTGGCCCAGCTTCTTGGCAGCATTTCAAAAGGGAAGTTCTTGAATGGCTCCGGAGTTTCCATTTACACGGACACGTTATGCAAATAGCGCGCGTTACATTATCAGTAATGAACAAGGGATCGTTTTTCGGTACAAAGCGTCGTTCTTTTTCTTAAGTCGTCTGTCTTAGTCTGCTTTCGTTGGAATGGTTTACGTTATGATTGTATTAAGTTTCGGTTGGTATTTATATTTTATGTATACTAATTAATTACTACGTTCTTAGATTTCCGTGAACTAAAATTGTGGACATACAATACTAAAGAACCCCTGCTGTACGTTGAAAAGAAAATATATAACATTCAATCTATAAGTAAATGTAAAGTAATGTAAAGTGTGTAAAATATACAAGGTAACGTTAAGGCTACTGGATTCCCTTTCTCTTATTTTATATGGACTAAATGGGAGAGTTGGGAAAATTGGGTTGAAGATTTTCTAATAATAGTTGCATATTTTAAGATAATTTTGAATCGAAATTTCTCATAAATAGTTCTTAAAGTCGAAATATTGTCGAACTTAAAGGTTTTGGGTGAAAAATAAAAAATTCCTTGGGCTACTACAAATTACCTTTGCATATTTTAGAAATGCGTCTTTTTGCTAGGTCTACACTTTATCATGAAAAACTTTACTGTCAGGAAGATTTTGAAACATTCTGAACGTTTGACGGAAAATTTTTAGCGCAATTTTTCAGTGTAATCGTCTATAAAAGAAGGAAGCTATAGTGTTATTTAATAGATGAAAGAAGCGAGTTCGAAAATAACTTTCCTGTTCAACAAGAAAAAGTAACGAACATTCAAAACCCAGACAATTTAAAACTTAGACAATATCCACAGCTTTCCAGAATCTCACAACGAAGAACTGACAAGAATTGTTCATTTTTTATTCATTTTAGTGCATTTCAATCACACACTTCAGTATTGTGGAATTTTTCGGAACAGTTTCGTAATCTAGAGGCACTCCTTCGAGTTTTCATGGTAAACATTGGAATAAATTCCTCGAGCTAACTTTCCGAGAATGGATGAGATGATGGTGGTTGAGGGGGAGGCGAATCAAAGTCCTATTATTGGGTTAGCTTTTGTATGCTTGGATGGCTTTTGCAATGAAAACCGACGTATTGAAAGGGAAAAAAGAGCTTTAGAGACGCTATGAAGCGAGTCGGGGAACATTCAAAGTGTTGCCTATGAAGAAAGCCGCAGTCTCCCTCTGGCTTTCTTTGGTTCCCTAGGTTTCCAGAGGTGGAAAAGGGTGTCCATCGATCTTGCTGATCGACGGCGACGAAATTTCAAACAAACGTCCTCCTTATGGGTTTTGCGTGTCGGCTGCTTGTCTTTGTTGCATGTTTCAGCCTCAAAAGTGTCTCCCCAGAGGGGTTTCGCTCTTCCCTCCGTAAGAAGACATAATTCTCCCGGTTCTGTTCAGACACTACTACCACCGAATCTTCGATTCGGCCATTGTCACCCGAAGAAGAATGGCTTATCCCCACAACTGCACTTTTTCATCCCACCCAAATATATCTCTTTCCATTGAACGCAATCATTGCAATCATTCGCAATCTTTACAGGTTTCTCGGGACAACGTTCATGCCAAAGACAATGTAATGCTCGGTATTGCCAGTGTCAGACTAGTTATATGCTCAGGAACAGCTGGCAATGTGTCTTTCTGTCGTTGTCACAGATGGACAACGCCTTAGGGGTCGCTTGTAATCAGTATTAGCAAGGTAGTCTTTTTCTTTCTGTCTTTTTTTTTCGTGTGTGTGGAGTCTTCTGGGTCGTGCGTTCCCGGATTGGTTGCCATGGACAACGGGACGAAGCACTTGATTCGCCTTATACACATGGAGTGTATGTGTTTCTGTCTGTCTTGGAGGAAGTCGACCCATGAAGAAGCAAAAAAGGAAAAACAGAAGAAGCGTTCGCTACTGTATGGTACCATCGGGACGAGCTAGAACCACTGGCGTAAATGGTGAAACATTCTTCGCTATTCTATGCATATTTGACGTGGCGCGGCTCCTGATAGTCGGGTGCCTCCTCGACCTTGTCTTACTAGCCTTTTGCTGCTACAGTCTTTTCCTTTTTTCACTTTCAAAAATAAAATAAAGAACTGCGCTGGTACTAGAACTCCTAACGACTTGTACTCCATTGAACTGGCACACAGACGAGCCAAAGTTGTGAAAGGAGGAAATTGGAATTAAGAGCGCCCCTCTGCGTTAGGTGGAGCTTTTAGTACCAGTTTTTGACATACGGAATTGCACGCATATATGGAGAGGAAAAAGGATTGCAAAGGCTTCGGGATGAATAAAATAAGGGGGGGGGCTACTGATTCCATGAGGGCCATTTTTTTTAGTGAATTTGGACTGACCAGAAAGACTTTTTTTGAGATAAGGCACCTGGGCATGCTAAATAGCTGTAAAACTGGCTTGGTAATGGAGAAGGTGCGTTTAACAATGGACTTGACAGGTAGGAATGACAGTACAAAGTTTCTGAATGACATCGATCTTGGTTACGGCGAACAGGTAGAGAAAACCTGGCCGTGGAAGTCGGCATTATAAAAATGGAGCTTTGTAGAAGACTTCAATCATACTGAGTAGACTTGGCTGTTTTTTATTTCTTTCTGGGAGTTCTAAAATGAGGAAAAACTTTTTGGTGGTTGCGTTGATACGTTGTGGTAATCTGCGTACGACGGCGCTAGACGCTTCTTATTTAGGGAAAATGGGTTGGTCCTAAACCCTTATCTGAGTATGCCTCGTTCGTGGACTTCGTGCGGAAAATTGGGTGTGCATGTCATAAGGAAAAAAATAATAGAAAATAACATAGAAATGAATAAAAGCAAACATAGGTACACAGATAAAAATAAAGGAAAAGCCATACTTGCCTTACTTGCCAAGCCATAAGTCTAATGAGACCTACTTAGGTTAACTCACTTTCATTAAGGGTTAAAAGATCCAATTGAACGAATTTAACAGTATACAAACTACACATTGCATTAAGTAGGTTTTCCAGTTTGCTGGCTTGCATTTTACGTCGCTGAAAATGTCACTAGCTGAAGTCCGTTCAACGACTAATGGAGGTATATCAGCCTCAGAAGGTTTAATTAGAGTTTGGACGATTTTATTTGGGTTGTAAAAGTAAAAAAAAATCGTGATAGTACTTAACAGTACACAAACGAGCGAAAGGAGTAAAGGACCTGCGATTGGCTGTTTCGGAGACGGCAGTAGGGCAACAATGAAAGTTCACAGCCCTGGTAGCTCCGTGGAGTTTCATTATTGCTTCGGAGCTGTGTTCTAGCAGGTTAAATGTTCCGCAGCTCAGTGTCGTGACGAATTCTGACGTAAGCGTGAAACATGAATGCAAAATTTCGCACTTTATGGCTTCTCATCATTAAAGACTACATTTTTGCACTTACCGGAATATCGTATCTGAAATTCACCGACCCCAGTAATGGAGTTGTGGTTTGGGAAACTTGGCATAGAAAATCTGAAATTATGTGAAACAAAATGAAATTATATTTTTACTATAGTCATTCGTAGACATTTTTATTGCCCTTGAATTTATTTCCTTGGCGGTTGAGGATTTTTCTTAGTTTCTATCATTTAATTTCATCAGCTATTGACCATTCTTCATTTTATAGATTTTAATTGCCATCGAGCATATTTCTTACTTTTGCTAATGTAATTTCTGTTGAATTGAAGGATTTTACAAGTTGGCATAGTTTTTGTTATTTTTTGTCACTGATAAATTCGAATTAGATTTGTAGTTGGCTGCTGGGATCTGTTAAGCGTGGAAAAAAGTCTGACGTAGCATTTCATTCCAGGAAAAAAACTAGGAGCACGCGAGGCTACTAATGAATCTCCTGGAGTATTAAGTTACGAGAAAAATAAGGCGCGCTTCTCAGACTGCAAAGCTGGAAGCATGTTCGATAATGTTTCCGCTAATTCTGGAATCTAGTCAAAAGGAAATTTGATATCGTTTTCTGGAGTTAATTGCTGTCAAAAGTCTTGTGCTGGGAGAAGGGCAAAATTCCTTTAGAACGAAGTGGAATTTTTTCTTCCATTTTTATGAACAATGACTGAGGGTGTGAGAATAAAATGTTTTATTGGTGGGATTTATCAAGTTCTGTATTCTGGCGCTA